>JAFELO010001805.1:128260-156935 GCA_017140195.1 Eumaeus atala
AATTATTCTAAGAGCTTACCCTTTGGAACAATGGATAATTATTATAATAGACTCGTCTATGCCTACTAGAGTTATCCGACACGGCAGTAGCCTCGGCCCTCCGCCAACCCATAAATATTATAATTCATTAAAACAACGCCCATAATTTGCTTTATGGAGTCTCAAGCAGGTACAACATGACTTATGCCTAAGAACACTAATCAAGTACTTTGTGGCCCTTACCTGTTAGACAGATTGGTCAAAATTAACATAGCTTAACTATTTTGTATGGTAATACTCATGTCTGTACCATAAGCAGCACATTAATGTAATTTACATTAGATATATAACAATATTCGTGGATGAGTCGTAGCGATATGAAACTACAAGACACAAAAATAAATCACAAGAAAAAGACTGATACATACTCAACTCATCCTCAGGTTCGCTGCTCAGAGGTGTCAACTACCATGTGTGCATGTAAATAAAACACACTCATTCTTATTTTTTATAGTACAGACGAGCAAACGAGAAATAGGGCTCCTATTTCACGTCCTTAGACATGCACATTATTGTCATGCAGATGCGTTGCCTCCTTTCCTCCTCCCCGCCAAGGGGCATGCTGCTCACAAACCACATGAAAGGCGACTGAACATTTGTCACTGCGGCGGTGTCCGGTGAACAGCGTGGCACTACCTCTTACTAAATTATATAATCTTATTTTATAGTTCATTCGGAGTTGATCGTGATAATTTTGATTATAATAGCAGTTGTCTTAATGGTAACTAGTAGAGCTTGCAGCACATAGAGAAATTAATGTTATTATTTGCGTCCTTAATTTGCCGAGTTTTTGTATCCCTAATCAAGTAATTTATTATAATTGCCAGGAATGTACAGCAAAATACTACGTAATAACGTGACTTCGTTTGCGAAGGAGGGTTATGTTCTGGAGTTAAAACATAAAAGTGACTGTTTATTTATTTTTCACGTTCCATATGCAAACTGATACAGGTCTTAGGTGTTATTTCTTTGGTTTGTTGTCTTTATCCTTAATTTCACATTTCATGTTACGCATGCCTCCTACATGAAGCATGAGACAGTTGCCGAGTATGTATGTATTATGTTTGCTTCCAGAAGAAAGTTCAGAACGGATTTAGATAAGCTTTGACGCAGTTATAAAATTAACTGCTGTGATACATCATAGACGGTAACCGAGCTTTAACTGAAATGTAAACACAATGAGACTCGCTAGAGTATGAAACGTGTTGGACAGAAGAAGCGCATAATTTGTCGTGGCCGAGTGCAGTACCGCCTGTAGGCCGGTACTTTTTGTGGCACAGTACGAGGCAGTAAGTTGTACTACGAGTTACTACACCAAGGCTCGAACATTATTCAGGGTGCCGACAACGCGGCGCGTTTCTACAAGCTCGAGAACTTATGCGTCAACTAAGTTTTTGTTCAGCAATTATACTGCGCATCATGCATATTATCTGAGGGCATCATCATCATCCGGAAGACGTCAACTGCTGGCAGGCAGCCTCCAAAAAAGATTGCCACCAGTCACGATTACGAGCCGCTTGGGTCCAGCTCGCCTTGACCTCGCGCAGATCATCAGTACTGGGGTCTTGACTAATGCATTGCTCAGCTAACAAAAACTAAGAGGACAGTTAAGTTCACCATCACTTCGACAATTTGTAACTGTGTATAACAAAAATGTAACCAGTAGGTCAGAGATCGGTTACGTAAAAACAATTACAGACCCCATAGACACACAGAACATTATTAGCCTGTCTGTCCATGTATCACTTCGCGCATTGCGTAAAAGCCAACGAACCAAATTACATGTACATCTTAGAACTTCAATTATGCCGAATCTGACATCTCTCACGCTAAAATCCATCAAACCGTTAAGCCTTAAGGCTACATGACCATGCCCAAAGTAAGATACGCTCATGCATGCAGAGAAAAAGTATTACATTACAACCGTCCATGGCGCAGTCGGCTACACAGCGTCCTGGGTGTGTCCAAATATACTGGTTGTCGTGTTACACAGGGCCCGCATGTCGCGCGTCCAGTACACAGCAGCCAACGGATAGCGGCTCCCACACACAGCTGCGGGAGCGTAGCACAGACAGCCTCGAGGTGTAGGGGCACAAGTGCGTCTAATCTGTTCCATGTAACACATTGCGCCGAGTCTGTGTGCAGTGTCTCTTACGGCACTGACTGCCACGTGACAGATACGTGTAACAAGTCCATGCTGTTTTGGTGCCGAATTGGGCCAACATAACCGGGGAGGTATTTCTCGCGCACATGAAGACACCACAATTTGACAGCTGCGCTGTCGCGGTTTGTGTTTCCGATCACTAGAGGGAAATAAATACATACACGGCTGCATAAAGTTTTGAGGACGTTTAGGTTCCGGAAGATTTCGAAAGGTTCCTTCCAGCTTGCTATCTACTACTATAACAAAACAGCACATTGGATATATACCAGCTGCTTCCCGGGAATTCGCCTGTCACGCACGAACTTCGAAAACTCACCTGGAGACAGTACAAGTAGACAGCCGAGTATCTATTCCATTTACCTGTAACACAAAATGCAAATTAAAATTTAGTAGGTCGTAATATACGAGGGGTGATTGATAAGTATCAGGAACGGCAAAGAAAACCTTTAATAATATATTTAAAACAATTTTATTGTTCAACGTAGTTTCCTACTACCTCGACGCATTTAGTCTAGCGCTTCTGCAGTGTCGTTACACCAGTTTGATAAAATGTTTTATCTAACCCCTCGAAATACTCGTCTACGGCGACAAGGACTTCATCATTGGACGAAAATCTTGCTAAAACGTACTATGATGTCTGTTTACTGCTATGTACTGCTTATGAGGCATAAGAACCTGTATCCACATTTTGAAGACAAACCGACTAATGGGGAATAACCGATATCAATATACAAAGGTGAAGTCGATCAAGACTTTGATAGTGAGCGATACGTCTACAGTGGCGGTCGTTTGCAGTACGTGGGTACTTGTAAGTGGTCATCACGTGACATTACATGGGTACTTGTAAGTGGTCATCACGTGACATTAACTTAACCATTATACTGCCATTAAATATTGCGGAGTTAGCATGACATGCGCAAAAGTGAGCAGGTGTGCCGGCTCGTCGATGCAGACCTTTAGCGGGCACGTGCTCCTTCAGTGCCTACAAGTGCTGCTGCTGGGCTATAAATTAGATGCACCATCGGACATGTGCGCCTAGTCAATCGAATGAATAAAACACCTTTTCTTCGTAACATGCCTTTGCAGTAAGTGCATCTGAGTGGGCAATAGGCACGTATGTTGAACCTTTTTTTGCAGTGACGGTTTTTTGTTTTTTATATGTTATGAGGGCAGACGAGCCTTCCGGTGGCCACCAACGTCTAAACACATTCATGTAATTGTATTTTAGATGTATTGCCCTCCTTCTCCAATGAACCACCGGCTACTCACAAACGGCACGAGACGCGACAACATAGTTGTCACTTTACGGCGGTATCATGTGGGCGACAAGTACCTTCTCAGTCGTGCCGGCCCACCTGCTCACTTATATATGTAGCATAGCACTTCCCCTTACTGTGATATTAGTGCTTATGTACAAATCTTTAATTTAATCAGTCCTGCGTTTGCTGCGCTGAATCTTTTAGCCACCACGTAGTGTAGAACCGGTTGTGGAGTATTGACGACCAAAAAGCGATTAGTAAAATTCTATTTAGGTTAAAATATTTATTTTTTAATATACTTTGCCAAAGCAATAACTTTGCACAACCCTATATATATTATCATCATCAGCCTGTAACGATCTACGGTGGAATACACACGTCCCCTACAATTAACGTCATACCGCTCAAACACATCTACGGATATGGAATAGTAAAATGAAACATTAATCCCTACCCGATGACCCGGTGCAGGTATATCGTGTAAATCAACTGGATACGTTATTAGTCCTGCTATAGGATAAGGTGCTCTGGCGCATTGATACAGGGTCCATTCTCCTGTGATTGTGAATGTCTCAAAATATTACAGCTACCACATTATAGTATCATTGGCAGGACAGGTCTCGTAAGTTTCGAGTCCTTTCTTTCTACGTTTATTGCCAGCCCTGCAGCCGCCACGTGGGTGGAGGACAGAAAGCTTTTAGACAGTACAGGACCTAAACACGCCAATCTCTCAAACTTTCTACCTGCAGTTGGATATTCTATGTTACTATAGACATTTTTTTTTAAATATTAAGAGCCAAGGAAAATTCAGATCCTTTGGATGATTACCGAAAATGCACATCCGCCTAACTGTTATACCTTCCCCTCCAATGGACTCATAGCATTATATGAGCAAAAGGTACCTTCTCGTGGCCGTGTCGTCACTACCTCGAAAATAAAATATTTCTATGGCCGACTCATTTACTACCTTAAACGGTAAAGGTACATTTTTGCGCGGAAGTATATGTCCTAACAAACGTGTAGTTTGGATTTCAGACTGTTATAATTATTGACCATTTGTCCTGCAATCCATGACATATGCATGTGCACTTGCCTAAACATTAGATACAGGCATATACTGATAATTTAACTTCGCAAGGTGGACCCTTCAATTTGTTTGATTCTCAACAAATCGGATTGACGCACATATTTCGTAACCGTTGCCCTTTAAAACGAAAATAAAAACATTATTTTTAAGCGGCATCTACTAACTTACCCACTACAACACCTTTGTAATACGTCTTCTTGCCAGCTCACAATTGCTGAAGTATTAGACTAGGAAACGGAGATCGCAAAAAATATATTTATATGCTAGAATGGTCGAATAGCAGAAACAGCTGATTGTGTGAAGTCCAGGGCACATTTGCATTATTAGAGATACTTTGTAACAGGTAGTGCGCTGCTTACATGATACTGCCGAAAGTTATAGATAAGTTGTCGCGTTTCGCTCGGTTTGTGAGTATCGTATCCCATCGGATGGGAAGAAGAAAGGAGATAAAAATCCATGCGTACCAATTGTGTGGTACCTTGGGCGTCGGTTGTCACCAAAAGATCCGACTGCTCTTAGACTCCCAGAGTCCGCGAGTATGTTTTGCCGTAGTTTCTGTGTGGAATCCTTTGCATTCATCCTTCATTACCTATCGAATCTTACGACCCAATTACGGTATCCGAATCCCTAAAGTAACCTACATGTATTAAATAAGGTACGGCCTAAAATCATGCGCCTCCATTCAATTACAAAACCAAATGTTGATAATATTGCTGGCACGATATAACAAACTTGCGGGAACGGAACCCGAGGGGTGGTTTGCTCATTACGGGGGCGGGTTCGAGACGAGGTGTCGAGGTCTCTAGATAGCATCAACGCTTCGTTGGCCATTTAAACTAAATTTTAATAAAACGCGCTAAATCCAGATGTTCGTTGATTTATTCGGGCGTCGTCGAATATGGATCGGCGGATAACGAATATAAACAAATTTAAATCGATTCCTTTGCCGTCGATGTATGATGTTATCGATTTGAAATATCGATATTCATTTGTCGATTTATAACGTCTGCGTGTGAAAAGATTATCCGAGTGCAATCTAAATGATTGTGAATGTTGCACTCGCGCGGTGAGATGGGTTAAAGTCTCCGGAGTTCGCATCTTGCTGTCCCGTTCCCAGTCATGTGGCGTCACAGACAAGCCATGAAGCACCTAATAACGGCGTGGAGTTGTCACATTTTGTGTGGTTCACATTCTGGGTAACTAAAGGAGGACATCGTATTTCCACATCCTCTGGTTGCGCGGAATGCGGATGTTATAGGGGGTTGACGATCTGCCTGGCCAAGTTAGGTCTAAAGATCATTTGTACTTGGCCGTAAATAAGATGAATCAGAAATCTAAAGTATTTCTTTAGTTTCCCTAGCAATGTTTTCAATTACTACAGATTAGTACAAAATTACATAGAAGCTGCTTATTCCATTATTATCATGTTTTTATTACTTTTACAACGGAAAAAAGGCATAATGGAAAAAATGGATAGCAACCAACTCATTCATAGTCGTCCACCGCAATATATGAACACGCTTTGCCCTGCAACATGCAATCCTCCTTATGGACTATTCGGCTTTAGTCTCTAGCGTCACAAAGATTCTTATATCGGTATGCATTTCTCCCATCCGCAGGGAGTGGGGTCGGATCCCTATTATATCCCAAACCTAGTCTAGTTACCCGGGGAGAAAAAAAAAAAAGTACATGTTAGTACACGTTATACTTACTGTGTGTGCGTGTGGTGCTGTACACACGCCGCGGTGATTACCATCTGGTTGAGCGGCTCGTCCGGCAGCGCATGAAATATTAATGGGCAGCCCGCGTGCGACCGGCCACGTGTGGCCTATCAACGGTTACTGGAAATACCTACCAAACGGCAAACAAACATATTTTTCCTTATTCTTTGTTACTTATCATTATTATGTAATATAAAAACTCCTGTCATCGAAATCAAGAGTTTAGCGGTGGTTAGACCCGGCAGTTTCGGTAGTGAAGCAATTTTTACTCTTCTGGCGTCGTTTTCCTTCCACCATGTGTGAATTACGCCGTAGCCAGTAAGTGGAGGTAATTTTTAATTTGCAAAAATCTCAAAATTTTAATGCTGGGGGGGGGGGGGAAAGGGAGAGCAAGACCAAAGCTACAGCCTTTAAAAATTTATACATAATTATCATTCTAAATTTTGGATAATAAACAATTGTTTATATTAATTTTGTTTGACGCTTATACATATGTCGAATATACCATTCAAGGATAATAGAGATGTAGACTAAGGCTTTGCTTATGGCTAACTGTTAGCTGTACTTTTTTTATAATCTTCAATTGTTTTATGCTTTCTCGCCGATCCGAGATATAAATTAATTTTGTGTTATTCCATATTGTAACCTGTATGTGTACCATATTTTATTAAAATGACTGGTTTTGCGTTAAAAAGCAACAAACGAACGCACAAACTTTCGCATTAATAACATTAGATGGATTAATTTTATTTCTGGGTATTAATGAATTGTAATTCCGCATTATAAATATCCCATTAATATAATTTATCCACCATCTTGTTTGCTCAATACCGACTACAATCATGGTCGTCGCAGAGAAGCCGGTGTTACCCTGGCGCCCGGCGTGACAGCGTGGCACGGCTCTGTAGTTGTGCCGCACAGGTCAGCTTGTCGACTAACAATGGAAGTATAAAACACTTAAGGTTAGCTACAGAAATGTACCCATCCGAGTTCGTTCTAATTTGTCTGAGATATAGTGTCTGAAAGGATGGTCAAGTTTAGCGCATTTTCATTTTGCGTTGGCCCATTGGGGTGATTGAGGGTAACCGATGCATGCAAAACGTCTGGTTATGTTGGTGTAAATGTCTAACGGGCGTCCGTGGCCTAAGTGAAGATAGTGAAGATAACGAGTAATGTGATATCAAAGTCTAATCAGTTCACAGTCGGTGACGCGATCCTATGTGTGTGTGTGTTTGTGTGTGTTTGTGTGTGTGTGTGTGTGTGTGTGTGTGTGTGTGTGTGTGTGTGTGTGTGTGTGTGTGTGTGTGTGTGTGTGTGTGTGTGTGTGTGTGTGTGTGTGTGTGCTATTATCAAAGTGATAATTAGCATCAAACGGTGTTTGCTCAGCGGTTATCGCGCGCACGTGAAACACGCAGCACGAGCGAACAGCGGAACAGCATCACTACCGCTGTAGTGAAATAGTTGTACCACGTTTAGTAATGTTTGCAATTTATTGCGACAATTAGTGATAGCTGAAATAGGCGATACGTCCGGGTATGCCCCTCTCGCTCACATAACACCGCCTAAAAGTGGCGATCCGCACCTCGATATGCTGTCGCGTTTCATGAGGTAAGTATATTTTCAGTTGCTCACTGAAGGGAAGGCGATACGTACGGCTGCATTACGTTTATACGGATCTATAAATAAAAGTGGCGATGCTCAATGGAACGCAACATAAGTGGAACCATGCACCTCTCACTGTCGAAAAGATCGGCACCATGTGAGCGAGAGGCCGGTCCGCTTCCTATATATTGACATATAATATCTATAAGAGACTGATGAACGTGGAGGAGGCAAGGTACCTGGCCCTGCCTACCCCATTAGGGAACTCGCGTTAAGATGTGTTGTCGTCGTAAGTACACACATCTGTAATACGTAGTAATAATTCTGTAGCTGTACGGTGGACTTACATGAACACAGTGCACTGTCGTTGGTATATGTGCGTATGTGTGTATGTACCTAACAGCACAGAGGTAGGACAGCAGTAGTGAGCGTCTTGTAATGGCCGGGCCCGGAGTCTGGGAGGATGCGGGATCATCCTCCGAATTCCATTTGCACGTCCCGCCGGGAAGTTGTCATTGTTATTGCACCGTCGACTCCCTAAATACCGAAGTGTTCGACTGTGCGCATTCACTATGGATAGTACTTGTATTATATTGGAGGGATTGAGGCCTCTACAGATCAATTATGCCGAATGCAGATGTCTATGAGCGTCGCAAGTCATCAAAACTTCACGGTGCATGCCGGCTGCACGAAACTTTCAACTCGAATATTATCGAGTTCTCATTTTTTTTCTGCTTAATTATAGTAATTAAATTATTCACAAAAAAGTAGAATGTAAATCTTTATTGTTATTAATTTTACCAAAGTACTAATTTCTACACAAATCATCTTGTACCTGTATTCTGAGACCTTCCTATGATTTTCGCTTTTTAACCGAACCTTTAGAAATTCATCATCATACGATATATGACGTTCCAAAACATACCGTACCAATGACGTTCCAAAATAAATCTGGATTCAGATTAGAACTCGTCAACGACAGAAATGACGTTTCTTTCTCACGTCTATGGACGGACCGTACTCTTTTCACGGCTCCTGTTATAAAGAGTCCAAATTAGTCACTCTTTGAGTCTCATACATTGGAAAGAATAATAAGAGATGGCACTGAATCACTGATCTCCAGAATATTTATATGGATAGCTGTTATGGATGGCTATTGATATCACTTGAACAACCATCGGCGCTCCCTTCACTGGTCAACTAAAATATTGCTTAGAGCGCGTCATATATTTTGATAGTTTACAAATGCTTGGCAACGTTCAGTTAAGGTCTTTCGTTAGATTTCTAGCACGCTGACTACTCTCAATATCAATCCCCTATTTTTGAAATTCTTCCACTGAACATGTAGTGTGTTAAGAGGTAGTGCCATGTTGCGTTACACTTGAAGTGTGTCGACACGACCCGGAGATCGATCTCAATCAAGGGATACCGCCGTATGTGTGCTATGCTGCCGCGTTTCGTGCGGTTTGTTACTTTCCGATCCCTCGAACATCCCAAAAAACAGTCACCATCACTTTGCCGGCCGACAAAACCGTTTTTGCTTCCTTCGACGCAGGTTTCTCGCCCTCAGTCCACTCCTTAGATTGTTCTTTTGTTTCAGGAGTATAATGATGTATCCATGTTTCATCTACTGTCACATAACGAAACAAAAACCCGTTAGTATCACGCCTAAACAGCGAGAACCACTCCGACGAATCGTCTACTCGACGCAGGTTAGCAGTGAGCAAACGCGGCACACCTCGCGCGCAAAGCTTTTTCGTTCGCAAATGTTGGTGTGAAATGTTAAAAACGCGTTCAGGGGAAATACCTACCATCTCTGCTGTCGACTGCAACTTTAAGCTCCGATCATACAAAACGATTTTTTGAATCTTTTTTATCATATCCGGCTTCATGATTTCATTTGGACGGCCAGACCTGTTGGCATCTTCGCCCTTCTGTCTCCTGCGTTTAAAATCACATAACCAGGTGTGAATTGTACTTAATGTAGGAGCAGTATTATTATAACTTTAGTCTGGGCTGCTGTTTCCCCTTTTAAAAACAACAACAGTTGTTGTACAACAACTTACTTTTCCAACTTCTATATTTGAAATGAAATGTATAATATGGAGATCAGTGGCGTAGCTGTGCCTGAGGTAGCCGGTATTTATTGAGTCCCATCTATCAACCGCCGTCGTCATGTTGTCCAATTGCATTCCGTCTCCTGCCGAGCGGCGAGCGGAGAGCGGCGGCCGGCGGCCCGGCCTAGAATGCAGCGAACCATTCCTACTGTCTACGTAACATATCTGTTTTAAATTCATCCATGATGAGTTATTTGGGATCTTTGAACGTACCCTCGCTCTTGTTTGACTGTAACACGACCGGTGTTTATGGAAATGCTAAAAATTAAATCACTGAAAAGACACACATATAAATTCTCTCTACAGTTCTCCTAGTTCCTATTTAAACCTCCTCAGCTAATTTCTTTAAACAGGTTCATATTTCATTTTGTATATTTGTCTTATTAGATTACACACATTGGAATTATACATAAAGATACAATTGTGGTGACATCTATCGATACTCTCTGACATGAAGCTTGTCCGGGCTGATCTCCGAAACTGCCACTCCACACAACAGTCACAATGGTCTGTGCGTAAAAACATCATAACATTTAGAGTTACTAGAATTTCAAAGAAACACTTTAACAACAATTCTGCTTCTTCTTTATACGCATAAAATCACTTTATTATTGCGTAGGGATATGCCGATATAAATATTTCTCGTGCTGTGTGTAGTTAACTACTTCTGTTGTCACTAAAATCATAATCAACAGTTAGCTAAAGACATTAGCGCGACCCTCGCCACTACGAACTCTACTTTAGCGTTATGTTCGGGAATTATTAATTTTACATTACCGTTGCTAATTTCGCGTGACGCTCGGTATATTGGGGCTGCCGGGGCAAACACCAATTAATCCTGGCAACACGATATGCCCCGGGGCGAGCCCTCGAGCAGATTGCATAATCCCACTGCATTCCCACTGCTTCCGACGCTCGCCTGGGAAGGCGCGATGCGAGGGGGTTTTTGCACCGGTGTGGTTATCATTTATCAGACAGATCAAATTAATTGTGGGATATAAAGTTGCGGCCGCAGCGTGTATGATTATTTGCTTAATTTGATTTTGACAACAGCAATCAGGGATCGATCAAAAAGTTTGTAATTTATAATACATGGGGTCAATGTTAAGCGACCGACAACACGACACGAGACGAAATTTGGCTGG
This sequence comes from Eumaeus atala, assembly GCA_017140195.1. Lineage (NCBI taxonomy): Eukaryota > Metazoa > Arthropoda > Insecta > Lepidoptera > Lycaenidae > Eumaeus > Eumaeus atala. Next base: position 139,395 of record JAFELO010001805.1, read on the forward strand.
AATGCATGGCAACCTCTTAACTCCCAATATTTGATAGTTAACACCAAAGTTAAACAAATTGTAGCTGAAACCTGAAGTCAATCTCTGACACTTACAAAAGTAAAACATTGAATCATTCAAAGCCGGTTGTGCTCACGACGCAACGCACAAGCACAGCAGACACTTCACGACTGTAGGTGTACCGTACGCGGCACAGCACATGTTCCGCTATCTGCAGCTTTTGTTTTGGTGGTCCACCGAGCTTGAGAGCATACTCAGACAAGACGACCAATTTTGGAATCCTATTGTATAATGTCGAGACTAATATTATGAAAAAGTAGTAAATAACTAGTTCGAGTGCAAAATATTGCGTTTCCGACATACTATTTTATAATGAGGCGCCTTGCAGGCTACGCCGTGACAGGCGTCAACGTGACGTCACGTCCAAGTATTTTGACTGAGTTGCCTAGGTCCGTGACTTTGACGCTATGGTTCGTGTTTCAGTAATTATGACAGTATTTTACTGAAAGTATAATGTTAATCTCAATGTTTTCATTTAAGGGGGTGATTTTTTAAAAGTTTACTAAAAACACTCTTTTATGTAACATTTTTTAAATTATTTAGTCAGCATGCCTATAGTCACGTCCTTATTTCTGTTTATGTAATTCTCCTCGGGTTATTTTAGTGTAATAAATCTTAGTCATGTATATATTTAAGTAGAGAGACAAATAAAACCATCCACGATCGATGATCATATGCGATATATCAACATGGAGTATGGACCGCGCAAAAACACGGAGGTCGCACTATAAATATTACCTAGTTGCATATAGGTTACTAAATTAATATTATTAAACGAAAAGTGCACGCTTCAGCCACTAGTTGGCGTGCCAGACGCACGACCCATACCACTATGTTAATAAGTTATCACGAACTTATCTGGCCTATCGTGATATGAAACAACACACATATCAAACATATTTTAAATCGTACGACGGTCTCGCATTCCTATTTTAACGCCTCGCTGTCCGGTTTCTATTCTAATCTCCGGTCTGACATCTCGAATATGACATCTAAACGAAACGTGCATTAATAAGACGTGGAAGCAGACATCACATTTCGGTGATATTGAGGATAAGTTAATACCACATACTGTCAACGGTGGTGATTAAATGGTAAGGTTGTCGCCTCATTTAGCGTGCGCGTTATCTGAACGTTTATTTGCATGCGACGTGAACACACGCGGCGTTCTTATTTAAGAACACACAATGTACTAAAATAAATATCACGTGAAGGGCCTAAATACCTTACTAATATAATCTTAACACTTGGCTGTGTAGCAGGGTGCTGTAAAATACAACTTACTTGTCATCGTTATATGACAGTTGATAACGTAATTAAATCTGAACTTCGTACCCTGGAAGTGTAAAATGTTGTACATTCACTCACGGCTCCAGACGATAAAGCTAATGAATTTTGATAATTTCAACCAAGGCTAAACAAGATAGCAAATTCCTTACATGCGCAGGCGGTTTAGGTGATTTTTATTGTAGCATAGCGGTAAAATTGAGCATTCACAACGACCAGTCTAAAGTCTTTTGGTTAACTACTGACAACCAAAAATATCCGCGAATTCGGAGGTTGCAGGTGTTGCGTCTATTGTGATGGCCGTGTTGTCGTCTTTGAAGGGGTCCTTACTAATAGTGGGCTGGTGAAAAAGGGTCACCTGTAAAAGACCGTCACAAACACGACGTCATAGTCACACGCTACTCTCGGGCCGATTCGGCAGCAATGCAGTAATTCTTCATACAGTTAACAATTGTTGACACCGTTGTAAGTTTACGCACAAAGTTGCCTAGTGACTTATCGAGCAGTGTCATTCAGGTTTGAAGAAAACCGCATGAAACTCGCGAACGTGTCGCTTCGTGCCGACCCAATTCCACTGCAATGCAGCATGGCACTACCTCTTACGGCTTCGTTTTGTTTAAAGAGTAAGTTTAAATATCATTAACGAGAGTAAAAATACATTCGTAAAATACAATGTGACAGTTACAGAGGGGATGTTCACTAATGGTGTCACTTTTTACAAACACCAAAACTTATCCACAGAGTTCCGTGCGCGCAAATACAACCCTTGTTCCTACCAGAGTAGAAGACAAAGCCGCACTATGAGGGTTGTTTAATTTAACTTCTTCATGCTCGTTGTCATTTGTAAAGCTGACTCGACAGTTTCTTCTTGGTAAACTTTACGACATTAAATTGGTTCCGATGGTGGAATTTTTTGTCAGTCGAGACGGTTTGTCAAAGCCGTACTTTGGTACTCATAATGTAATCTAATTATAGACTTTGAACGTAAATACAACTTTCTTGATTAAATTACACAATCAGACTTGCTTTGACAACCTTTGGGACACATCGCCGTTAACAAGGCATGTATAGAGTCCAGGTGTGGTGAATCTTTTCCTCACCAAGTAGTTTTCCACCATATACACAGTCTACTATTTGTAAACTGTGCACGAGCTTATCAGCTACACCATGAGAGATAGTGCTATGTTACTCGTATTGCTGCATTACTGCACAATCATGCCAACACAAGCAGCGTCACCGCATGCCCACTAGGTGAATAGGATTAAAGAAGTCAGCGAATCTGTATAAATTCTGGGTGTGTGTGTAAGTTTGTGGGCGTCCATAGTCGCTCATCAAATTACTATATATAATCGCAAAGCTACTGTTTACTCTTTAAAAATGATAAACGACAGCGACGTGAACGCGTTGAATCGCGGTGTGTCTATACGCTGTATTTACGCTCAACCGATTATTGTTTCACGTGGTTTTACTTCTTATATTTTTTATGCCGAGTGCATTAATTCGCTTCTCAAAGAATAAAATCCGAAGAAACATTTTAATTAACGAAGATAGACAACTAAATGAACAGTAAATAAATCTGAAACTCCTTCAAGGAATCTTTCGTAATTAACTTGGTGTGAAATTGGGGACCAATACAAACAGATTCTCACCCTATCCCCTCCATCCGTAACGAGCGAACACAAACCGCGAATGGCCCAGTTGGTGCCCAGCTCGCACCCACTTCCATCGGCACTCGATGAACTGAAAGTACGAATTGTCCGGAGCAAGGGATTTTTCCGTATCTTTGAACATGGTATTGTCCTCTTTGCTTCTCCTCTATTCACGACAACGACTATGTCAGGTCAAGTGATCAGCACATCAAGTTCATGAGCAGGGCATCCACTTCAAATCATGTGGTTATATACTTTGGTTTGTTATAAAACATAATCTCTCAAGTTAAGTTAAGTTACCAATCAATTGTATATTATCAAGTGGTCCCCTTCATGTGGTGTTTGGCTAGCTTTGTTATAATTAAATAAACAGTAAGAGGTTGTTTCATTCCGATATGCAACATTATCAGCTCCCTCTGGCATAACATTGAGCCGACCTGATGGTTATCCTGTCGCGTTTTGTAGAGAGCCCTGGTAGCTTATTAGGAGTGCTGAGTAATGTAAAAGTGGTCACCTCTAGTCAATAAAAAAAACCAGTTTGTTTGTCCTTAAGAACAGCCTAACAATTAATCCAAAATAACCTACTGCGTAAACTTATTTGAACGTATCTATCGTTACTTGCGTTGTGAAGACTAATTTAGCGAAACCTCATACGATACAATCCATCAAGCAATATAGGCTGTAGCAGGAACATAGAGAAGTAGATACAAATCTCTTCTTCTTCTTATTGATTCTGGACTCAGTCAGAAGGGTGATTGTCCCATCACCCTTCTGACCGAGCCGGGTACAAATACTTCATTACAATGCGGCAAGCGGACAGGGTTTTAAAATAAAGGATAATTGTTGACGTATCGCTGCCTTGTGAGCGGCCAGTCACAAGTCGAATGTCAAGGGTGCGACGGCAGCAGGTGCCGCGGACAGCTGCGAATATTTCTTCTTTTTCTGTGCACCGAGACACTGAGACAGCTTCGAGCTATAAAAGTATTTGTCGACTGTTGGGCATTTCACGACATGGCTTGTGGCAATAATACTTTTATTATTAGAACCATTTGAATAGTTTTCTTTTTATAGCACTAGTAATATATACTATAATAAACCGAATCGATATATAGCCCGATTTGTTAAATATTTTACGATCCAGGAGACTATTCGCTTAAACTATTTTCCCACGAGAGGAATAAAAACAAGATAATTAATGGTCACGGGAGGGCTGGAGTATCGTTTTGGTTACAATACTAATGTACTAAAGTCTAAGCTATGCGTGAAAACAATTGCTCATAAAACAGCATATCTGAATTCTTAATAATATTGTTGAGGATAACTACATAATACTAGCAACTAAGCTACAGAGCACGCCAAAAATATTATTAACAAATTTAACAAATATGATTTATGGAATTAAATAAAAATGCAGTAAATTTGATCTGAATCGACTTGAACTAAAATTGGCTGGTTTAAGTCGCACTTATGAAAATTTATAAAAAAACTGATGAAATATATTTTGTAGTTATCTAACGGGTTTTAATGCGAAATTTAAAATACTCATTACAAGGTACTGGCTAAGTTTTTGTAAACTGTTTCGAGTCGGCTCGTGACCACGGCTGGTGTAACCCGGTCGAAACGTCGGGGAAGGTATTTACAAAACTTAGCCAGTACCTTGTAATGAATATTTTAAGTATCGAGTTAAAATCCGTTAGATAACTACAAAATGTACAACAAACGTGATAGTCTCAAACAGTTATTGATTAAATATATATTTACAGGGGTGTGTTGAAATCTCCACGACGGGTCAAACTACGCTCAGGGTTTACTAAATATTTGAAGACACCAAACAAGATAACATCTCCCGAACCAACATTAACATGCCGGGAAACGATACAGCGGTTTATGCCTTATACGGTAACAGACTGACGATACTTTCACGACGTTAGCATTCCATTTTATTGATCGTAAAAATGATTTCACTAAACATGTCTTGACAATCGCATTGACTCATTGATGTGTTGATAATAAAGATAAATTTACAAAGTCTCAGGCTTGGCTTAATTGATTTCTTAATAATTAACTAATCGACTGAAGTATACCTATCACGCAGTATACATCGTGTTAACCGTATACTATATACACCAACTGGTCTGACGAGTTTTTGTTAAGTAAGATTTTTTCGGGCACAGCAGAATTTCGAAATATATATTTTATTTTAAAAAATGGATTGATATGCCTAAGGCGGTTTTTATAAACATACCTTAGTTTTTAATTTTATGTTTAAGTTTAGGAACAATTATAATGTATTCCTTAGTTTTGAATAAATATACAGAATAAATATTACTGGTATAATAATTACATAACCTACACTTATTGTTTATGCGTTTACAATACAGAAATGAATGTCCGACATTTACATAGCATGTCCTAGTCTAAACCTTAAAGCTTTAAGACGGTGACTTTCATTGGATTTGGCCATTCAATTTGTATGCCCATTTTTGGTCGAACTTTACGTTATTGTGCATATACTACTTTACAACATGAGAATCGTCGAGTCGTCGAGAATGTATAAAATAATCCCAGCAAATTGCAATTCGTTACTTCAATAATTAATAACTGTTCCAAAAAAACGAAGTTCAAATGAAGCGCCGTAGATAATAAATACGTTCCGTTCGATTGATGGTAAAATGAGGTCGAGGCACTCCTCAGGTAGATCTCGGGCTGTCTGATGAAACAAGAACCTGTTCGTGTTGGGGGGCAAAGGTGTGTGAGTTGGTTAGGAGAATATTCATTCGAACTTATACTTGTACCGTAGAATCAAAGGCCGACCCCTCATTTCACCAGATTGCTATGGGTGCTCGTCAGACGGCAAGACTAAGTTTGAGAACGACGGGGAACCATTGCCGAAAGGGGGACCTTTGCGAAGTAGACTTCCAATCTTCCCGCTCCACAGACATAAAGCCCAGGCTCGGATAGGCCCATGGTCCAGTGCCGTATGATCAATTAACACTCGACCGAATAATGTTTTATGTGAGGCGAGAAAAATACAACGTTGATGGTGGCGGATGTCGCCCGATGAGTCAGGACTCACTCGCAGCTCCGAAACCCTCCGCTCATTAGCTACTCGCGACGACATCAACTGAAGAAAAAACATAGGATCTTCGTACAACTACGATGTTTAAAATTTTTGAGATAAACTATAACTAGTACGTAAGAGTGAGTAATGCAGCACGCATTGCAGCCGATTCCATCCGACACGAACGGGGAAGTACTTTAATAATACGTGCTAAATGGTTTTTGTGTCCGGATGTTCTGTTGGAATGAATTGTAGTGGTAGCTATAAGAACTAACTAAATTATGACTAAACTATTAACGGTAAAGGGAACGTGTCGCTACCTTCTCTCTGTTACTAATAATTTCGATAAAATATTTTTATGTAGTAACAAAAGTGCAAACTTTAAAAATATAAACACATCAAATAAACATGTATTTTATTTGGTATGTCTAAGTTTAAGCAGTCTATTAATGATTTTATTTGTATACATATATTTTGCATAATGTAGCGGGCAACACACTGCAAGGACATGAAGCTATCAGCACTCCCGTGTTACTGTCACTATCATCGGCCGGACGACGTTCATTGCTATGTTCCATTTACAAGAATTATATTAAATTATTTAACTATGAGCTGTCTTCTGCTTTCCCACAAAATTAAAATTAAAAACATAACAACAACACATCTTCACACCAATTCTCCTCCAAATCTCAATGGTCTTGTCGTCAATGGAAGTCTAGACAAATAATAATATCCGAAAAGTAATCACTCCAAGGTAATCTAGCAGCAGCCTCATGCTAAACACCGTAAGGGCATGTGTTACGTGGCCGTGCGGCAAGAGTCTACACCCATAGAAGGAATATATGTCGACGCACAGCCGAATCTACTGTACCTAGGTACAGCATCTTGAATCTTGAAATTAAGGAAGGAAGCCTTGTGAATACTGTGAAAGGATTCTTAGAAATGTAACCCCAAAGATCACATGTATGGGGATGGTAGTTTGTATGTATCTTCATTATACTACAAGTTCCTACCAGTGATTTTTAGTGTACGCGGATGAAACCACGGGGCACAGCTATCGTATTTAATATTTCTGATTTATACCTCATAAATCTAAAGTATTTTATTTCAAACATGCATATCCATTATATAAGCATTCACGACGTGGGCGGGATTCAAACCCGAGACCGTCTTCGTACCACCCGTCAACAAAGTGCTTATAATTTATAAAGTATATTAATCTTTATTTAACTTTTTATAATTACTCAAATCAATTTCTAAGTAGAATACTGTGACTAGTGACCACGAAACGTTAATATAAACATCATAATAACAATATTGCTACCAGACAAGCCAGAGCCCACAAGGAACGTTTACAGTTATAAAGACACACTCTGGCCCGAGTCGGAGTATATATAAAACACTCGCCAAATCTAACGACGTCGGGTGCATTTCCCGAGTCGCATGCGGGTCCTGCACCGGCCAATGCGCCCGCGCACGCTTCTAACGGCCGGGGGAGGGGCGGACCGGTCCGCCGCGTGAGCGTATGTAACCGTCTTCAGTCCTAATATCCTATACATTGTTAGAATTTCGTAAGGGGCAAACATGCAGGTAAAATTATTTTGGTGCCAACATAATACATACATGAAAGTCAGCCTGACCTGAGATTATACACCTGTGTTGTCCTCATTCCCCTCGATGGGCTATCGAAAGTCTCAATCCGCCCGAAACGCGATGGGATAGCCATAATTTTACAACGGTATCATGTGAGCAAGATAACTTCCAGCTCATACCCGGCTACTTAATTGCAAGTCTTAGAATCCATACATCAGCCTATCAATTGTTACCTATTTTGTACAAGTATTTATTCTTATGTTTAGATTGGAATGTATTGTTGGTACAATGTTGGCTGTAAATGAATAATGTTCTCATTCTTAATCTATAAACACGTTCGTGTTTGACATGTCATAAGTATAAGTAAATAATGTATTGTGCGCTGAAGACGAGTATAGAAGAACTTTTCAAAGTTCAAAAAGGCAATTTTCACTAACTTTACATGCTTTGTAGTTAAAAAACATTTAAATAAAATATTAGCCTACGTCTAACACGGGATGTTTCTAGGCCATAATCATCCCATTAACCTTATAATTCTGTGCATTAATTAATAATTAAGTACATAATATATTACTCGCATCATAATGAACTACACACTCGGTAATGTATGTGCGAAAATAATAAAACAAGCAGTCGCAAATAAAACGACTAAATAAACAATTGAATAAAATAATAATCTCCAGATGTGAGAAGTGGTAGCGCCTACGTTAGATCACCGCTTCGTCATAGCGCTATCGTTCATTCCCGTCAGAAAACATCCTGATGTAATATTCATATAAAATTTCACTGTACAAAACCACGGCAACCAATTTCTTAAAAATGTGATAGCAGCGCATGGAAATGGGAAGTGCGTATAGATTTTATTTGGTCGATTCGTGGTCTCGTGTATTTTGGGAGCTAAAGGTGGCGCGAGGGGCAGGACATCATAATATCTACTGTTATTTACTATATTGTATGAAGTTTAATGTATTGGTCGGGCGAGCTGGCACAACTAGGAGGTGCCTCTCGGCGCTTGCTCAAATCACACTCGCGTTGCACGTGCTGTGAGGGTCCGTGGGCGCAGTAAAAAAAACCGACGCCCGCAACCTTCACTAACATGACTTCCTTCCCTGTTCCAACTGACATAACGTCATCAACATCCCGACGCATATGGATATTCCACAACCCCCTCCCTTTATGAGTCGCTGTTGGCCACGTCATATGCCATTTGTTCCTTACTTACGGGAGAGGCCCTGCTGCACTTCAGTCGAATCGGCTCACACACATCTGGACGAGAACGTTCAATGGCGTCAGAAACGGGAAGAGGCCAACATAATTTAAAGTAATAAAACTTCTAAATTCACCGTCACAACATGAGCTGAGCAATTTTCCCACCTAAGACACAATGGATTAAAATGCTAACACCCCAGAAAGCTACTTTTCTTTTTTTTTTTGGTGGGACCTACTACTGGTTGGCGGCGCTTGTCCAGCCTCAACAATTCGTCTGACTAGCGAAGACTTTTGTAGTTGTAGTCTTCAGGTTTAGGGAGACGATAGGGGGACAGAGCCCCCTCCTCTCCTCCAGATAGGAAGAGATTTACCGGGTTGATTGTGGGCGCACGATGCCGTTTAAATTGCGGTGTCGTGGATAAGGATAATTGAGCTCGTTTAATGGCTTAAGGCTTATCTGAGGAGGCCGGCCACATTGAATACGTCCGAGTGAAATTGCGCCAGAAAGAGCTCGCCGTTATACGATATTCAATAAAGCTAGCCTTATTGAAAAAAAGTGAATCATTATCAGCCTTTTTGACGTCTTAGTCCCAACTTTGACACCGCAGGCGTTGCTTGACACGAAAACAACAATGGCCTCGATTGTTAAATACAGAGAAATAAAAAAACTACGCCCATATAGGATTGAATAAAAAAATTATGCCTGGATATGATTGAATAAAAAAGTATGTCGAGATAGGTTATTTCTTTTATTTGCACTCAAAACACTTGACCTAATTTCATATTTGTATCGATCACTATTACTACCTAAAATCAAGAGATTTAATGAGATTAATCCTTACCCCGCCACAAAACAAAACGGCTCTGTCTTTGAAAATGGCTAGCCGTAATATTATACGGCGATTTGTACAAAACGACTACGACATATCTAACACTTCGACGCAAGCGAGCGGTGCCGGTGGTGCCGTCTCAATTCTTCTTCACGGCACCAATAGCACTATTTATTCTACTTGCACGCAATGCCATTGGTTCTGGGTGAGGTGCAATAACTATGTGGGACTCGCGGACACAACGAATACACACTAAAACTTTGCGGGTGCCATGAGGCGCCCACACTGAGGTGTCTGGATGTCAGGACTGACACTTGTATCTGCGCACACATTTGTGGACTTATCATAGTCATGGCTTGTCTCTGTAACGATAGCCCCCGCAGTGGAATGAAAGCTTGGCGGACATGATCTAGCACGGAGCTGTTTAGCGAGTTTGGCTGCCTGTTGCTCGCGGGTCGCCTGTGTCTTACCTCGCAGCGTCCGGGAACCCGTTTGCCCCCCGCCCCCCCCGGTTAGAACTCCTAACTTTTTATTTTTCCACTCACCCTTCGCTCCGCGCGAACTTACTACCCACAAAACCGATTCTTTGTTATATATAAACATTGTTTTGACATGTTTTGTTTTTTCTGTCTGTTTGAATTGTATTAAGTACATGTATATGTAGAATTGTAACAGGTAGCGAGTGCAATGCTGCTTCGCAGCCGAATTGTGCCGTCACAACCTGGGCGTTATCTATTCCTTAAATGATACCGGCATAAAGTGATAGCTATGGCTTCCCGTGTAGTGCGGTTTGTGAAATATCTGGGGCTATCTGATAGGGAACAGAAGGGCAGCGCATTAACCTCCGATTGTAACTATGGGCTCCAGTAGTAATCAAAAGTATCCGACTGCCCGTTAGCCCTTTTATAGCTACTATCAAAGAGTCCATAATTTTTAAGTTCCGCAAAGCCCCTATTGGAATGATCTACTTGGCATATTTCCTTCTAATGATACTATACGCAGTGTAAACAGATAAATGCGACAAGCTAACGTTACACAGCCGCACCTAAAAGGGACTCAATCAAGTGTGTTATCAAATAATTGTCGTTGACCTAAATATACCCACTTCACATGTTCCGTCTTGCACAATATCCGTCAAACTCAAAAACCCGTTAGTATGTAGGTTACAATACATTGAGACAATCACTATTATAATATTGTGAGATGGCGGTGGGCCAAGCGTGTGCATAATATTTTTTCTTTTTATGGTACAGGGAGACATATCGGAGTATTTTGACGACTATCGACGCCCATACCTGTCACTTTACGTCGGTGTCGCGTAAGGGAGAGGTACCTAGAGGTACCTACACGGTCGGGCCGGCCCAATTCGGCTGTAATGCAGCATAGCACTGCCTCTTAGCTCTTACTATATATGATTTGCGGATGTCAATAGTTTTCGTAAGGCACCAAATGGCTCTGATTGCTGTTAGTCCCAACCAACACCAAGGTTTTCCTCTTTTATATTTAATTTAGGGATATATTATAAGCGACTGAAACCGCTAACGCCAGCCAGTGCCTCCGATGTAATTAATTTTTATATAAGACACATTGAGGTATAATGAATGGAATCACAGTAACTTGAGACTCAACTATCAACATCGAAATCGCTGACAAACTTATTTATTGTTAAAATGCATAACAAAATAATAATAACAGTTTATTTCTCACTGCAGCACATATTTTGTACATTAAGAGTAATAATCGGTTTTAGTAGGCGTTGATATGTTGTGGTGTACTGAAGCCCAAACTAGGCTTTGTGGGCCTACATTTCAGGTCATCAGGTAAGCACTTCTACTTCTCTTATTGTCAGTTATTTAATACGTTTCCACTTTTATACCATCACTGTGGCGAATTAAAATTAAAGTAGTAAAAAATAGTAAGAATTGAATAGTAAAATAAACTAAAAATCCTCTTATGTTTGTAAGCTATCTCATAACTAAGTATAACATAATAACTCATAATATTGTAACGTGTACATTTTGTTTATAACATACATAATTTTTACATTTTATTTACCAAAAATTTGCATATAACTGGAAACTTCACCTCCAGTCTACCACCAAATTTTGTTGTAAAATTGATTTTATTTAATGTTGTATTCACATACATAATAATATTTCAATATAACATTTCTCTACCTACCCAATTAGAGAACCAGGGAGAAGACGTGATTTTGTTTATATTTCTAGTGTAAACAAAATGACATTCATTATGCTTTACCTACATCAGGTGTTGAGGGTTTGTGTGTGGTAATTATTATCAATACTCAATAATCAGCCATGAGCAAAGCATAATTGTCAACCAGACAACTATAACTGAATGAACACATTGCTGCAGTCAAATAGTCTGATTATTCAGTAGTTTTTTAAAATACAATTTGAATCAGTCTTACTTTTACTTGTTTTTTCTTCATAATTATATGGGAAGTGGTAGGTGGTGACAATGGGACCCCACCACTCAGTTTCCCTCTAGTGCTAAATAAAAAATGTAACATATACATCATGCACGTGCATATTTGTCCATAGAAAAGTGTAACTTATTTTTTTTAGACCTGATAGTTAAGAATGTCCATTTAGAATGCTACTTTGTCATTATGAGCAACTCACGGTTTCGATGTTGCAATTCCGGTCCTGTTAGTCGTAGCGTCATCATAGTCTATATACCATTTAACCAATGAATTTATAAAGGAAGGCTATGCCAAATTTACCCAATTAACACAAAAATATTTTTTCAATTTGCACCAGTAGATCTCGATACTAGTGCGTTGAAACAAACAAACCACCCTACGGATATATATTAGTAGTAAAAATATTCTAGTTTATTACATAGTTGTAGGAGGCAGCATCATTGCAGTACTGCAGCATCAGCATGACCGTCAGATGTAAGGAAAACAAAAAGTAGTGGTTGATAAGTTACATGGAGATATAACAATTTTATAATAGTGGGGGGGGGGGGGAATTTTTAAAATGCTTTGTGGTGCACAAGCTACTTTTTAAAAGCATTTATTGTGAAGCTCAATTGACAAGCCAATGAAAGTGTAGTCACTGGAAATACAAATAGTTCTCTTAATACGCTAATCTTAGAAACTGGCCAGAATTAAAAAATACTATTGTTAAATTTGTGCTACATGACCAGAGTTACGAGGGTAAACTGGTGGAGTGGTGCCAGTACAGTTAATGTGTACACTTCTCTTCACTCATAATTGTACATGTTCACTAATGTAGACCACGTCTATGATATTTAAATACAATGAAGCATAAAGAAGAATAAAAAAAATGTGTATCTACAATGAATTGTGCAATATATTTAATACTCAGTAAAAACATGAAAGACAAATCTTTATCATATCTAGTTGACATCACCTGATAACAATAAGTACAATGAAGTCAAGTTCAAAAATTATACAATTAACCTTGATCTGAAATCTCTGTTACTGGGGCAATATTTTTGTTAAATGTATTTCTTATTTCATGCTAACAGGGACATATACATTCTCAATGAATTCACAAATTCAGAATTTCACTAGTTATTCACATGTAACTTTAGTTTATATGGTGTTAAATTAATGTTATTGGGTACCAATATTGTCAATAATGTTTAAGGTACCTATATAAAAATATACTACATTCTAAATTTATAAAATAAAAATTACTACTGTTCCCTAGTATAAAATAAAACCTGACAACAAATTTATTGCCATTTTTGACAAATTTTTTTTTTTCGAATTTTTGACATGAGATAAAAACTACCTCGACATTTGTTTATACTTGACGTCTAAAAATTTGACATTTTCAAATGGAGAACATACTTTGTAATGTTAATTTAGTGTACCTGCTACGTAATGCTATTATTTATAAAAATAGTAACACGTTAGCATTTAACATTTCAGGTTGTTAACCGCGAGGGCTTCGTTAAAACCATGGGACCGAGATACATTCTGACAATTAATTACGTATTTTGTTACGCTTGGGAAGCGAAGTAATAATTTTCGTAGTTATGCCAATGAACTTCAAAATATTCATACTAAATGTTCTTGTGAAAATGTCATGTGGTAAGTTGAATATAAACTTGATATTAATATTGGTTCTTTAATACAAATACGTATTTGTATTGAAGAACTCGGCTCGTATTATATGCCGTATGAATAACAACGGCAATTATTCGCAATGACCGTGACATCTGATTCGAGACAAGAGCCTACGGTCACTAGAGCATTGACTTTTGAGATTTCATCTGAACCAAAACAAAGTCTGCAAAGGTAACAACAATAACTGTAGGGGTCACTAACCTGTCTGAAGACTCGGAGCTGTCGTATCTGTCGAAACATCGCTTCTTCCTGTCCTCGCCCGCTTCGGCATTTGGTGCGGATAATTTTGAGGAATTTGAAGCGACGACTGCCTCCAAACGATCGTCGTTCACGCCGCGCGTCTCACTTTTCTCACCAGATTCACTTGTTTTCTGTTCAGTGTAGAACGATAAATTCACTCGATCACCACTTAAAGTATCTTTACAACACTTTTTTAAGTCACGATGTGACGGGTCGAGCGCGGAAAAAGTTAATTCATTCGTTTGAAACGGACCAGCGCGGTCCTCGGACGACCCATCCGCCATCTTTGAGAGCGCGAGTGTTTTGTCGCGAGTCTCCTGTACGGCGCCACCGGCCGCATGGGCGCTGTAGTCGCCTGTCGCTCGCGACGGGAGAAGTCTGCGTGACGTCACGGCGGCTGCGCGGCCTAGCGGAGGCAGAGCGTAGTGACGTAAGGACTCCGCCCAGTGCATGTGCACGGCCGCTGTCATTGGCCGCGCCTTACGCAACCCGCGAGCCTATTCAAATATCCACGGAAGGGAGCTCGGAACTCGCCGTCGATAGGGACAGCTCCTCCCAGCCCTAAACCTAACAAATAATGCAGTGTAATGCCCAGGAGCACACAAACAAAAAACACACACACTCAAGGCTAACGAAGAACAAGTGCATCAAAATTAATGACACGTTTCACCCTCTGGTTCATATTAGTCCTAATAACCAGTATTCTTTTTATTTGGAAGAGGCATACTGTTGAAATGCCTGGGAGTGGGGGCTAATTTTAATATCTTTATTTTGAGATTTGTTGTACTTGGGGATTGGAAATTGGATCAATGGATAATTTAACTACTAAAGAAATTCCGTTCCGTACCGTTAATTCGTAAGTATTACTAATAGTATCACCTAATACGGTTTCTTTACCTCCACGGCTAACAGTAGCACCAGGTTACAGTAGCCTACGAGTACCTAAGCGCCTTACCTACTGTGACTATGTTGGTGACAGGAAGGTTTGAGCACACGAGTAATACATTCAAACGTGTCGTAGCGTTTGAGCACACGAGTAATACATTCAAACGTGTCGTAGCGTTTGAGCACACGAGTAATACATTCAAACGTGTCGTAGCGTTTTAGCTTTTTAAACTGGAGTCGAGAGCAAAAAATAAGCGTATATCTTTGTCTTGGCAAGCAATTTAATCGCTCAAAGAGAATTACATCACGAGGAAGCCGACATTAGAGAGCAGGTAGAATAGGTCCTGTTTTGTGGCAAAATGGCAGCCTTTTGATGAGTAGAACCAATGCCCGTAAGGCGTCACATACATCCACGTAGTTTAGATATTGTCTTGCCTCCTCACCTCCAAAGGTTTACCGAAATATAAACTACAGCATAGTCATTACTTTGTTGCGGCTGTGCTGCCTGCCATGCAGCATGGCACTATCTCATACAAAAAGATTTTAGCGAGGTATGCCGTATGTTGCCAAACTTCTTCTCCAGATCTCCGATTTATCGCTATACTTAAAAATTATCAAAAAGTAATGATTGGATCTGGTATATATACGGTATAAAAAGTAATGTTTTATTTTATTATATTATATATATATATATTTATTTTATTATATATATATGTATATGCCTTTTTACCCCGTTAAAAATAGTGCTACGTACTGTTTTTGTATTACGATAAAATACTCTTACAGTATAGGCATTTCACGCGGCTAAAATGTTTTACGTATATAATATCATCAACAAATCTAATTGTAGAAGCACTAGGTAGGTAGGTATAGCAACGAAACGAGAGAAAAAAGTCACTGGTTCGTGCCTGTATAGATAAAAGATACCAGAGGTACCTGTTCAAACAATCAACAGGTACGGGGGGATTCCGAGTGTACGAACATAAAGGCGAAGTATTTTAGGATGTGCTGACCTTGGGCCAGATGTCATTAAACTTAGGGTCGGCGCATGAGTCAGTGACACGTCGTAATTATACGAGCGCCGACCATTTTTAATATATTTTAAGTATCTCGATTTAGACTTTGGACAAGCTAGCCTTGCCTTGGCAATAACCGAAAATGCGTCAAAAATAAGGGCAATTACGTAACAAAAACGTAAAGTAGGAAAAATTACCGTTTATCGACAACCCATTATGTTGGAAAGTAGCATACAAGATAAGTCTGAGGAGCCAAATAATACCCTGAGGGACCTGGGGATAGTGATCAAATTGTATACTTGTCTCACTAACAAAATACGAACTTCATTGCATATTTTTTCCTCCTTATGTAAGAACCTACCTATGCTTTGATGTTCATGTGTGAGCATAATTACTCCAGTATAATATAACATTATAATACAATTATATAACATTCAGTTTCGGAAAAAAAAACTGGTCCTAAAAAAAAATATAACTATTATATGTTACCGTTTGTATGTAAGGTATATTTTTTATTATTTTATGCAAAAACGAATTAGTGGATCTGAAAGCATCAGCAGCAGATCTGGATTATCATAACATTTTTATCTCG
Source organism: Eumaeus atala (assembly GCA_017140195.1). Taxonomy (NCBI): domain Eukaryota; kingdom Metazoa; phylum Arthropoda; class Insecta; order Lepidoptera; family Lycaenidae; genus Eumaeus; species Eumaeus atala. The sequence continues at coordinate 155,943 of JAFELO010001805.1, forward strand.
TAAAAATGGTAATAGATGTTACGTGGATGAAACTTGTCACAGCTAGTAAAACACAAGAACATTTAAATACCGTTCACACATGTACAACCTTGATAAGTGTGGGGTGCTTATTTGTTAAACAATCAGATTAAAAACAATAAAAATAAAATGGAGTCGTAGTAAACTCGGCACCTGTTTTTCACGGGCCGGAGCCCGGGGGTCCGCTTACACATGTGAGTGACAAGAAATGCTCAAATGCTCATCCAACTTTTTGAGTAGGAAATAACTCGGGACACACAGGACACAGCCACAGCTATGCTGTCACGTTTCGTGCGTTGTAAGTGTCCGTTGGCCTATTTCAATCAAAAAAGGAAGGAAAGAGGAAAAGGGGGAAGCGCATCTACATAACATAAATGTGGATGTCTATGGGCGTTGGTAGTGTTTATAATGCTCCGATTGCTAGTTTACCCTAAATATTCCTGAATATTTAGTTTTAAGTTATGGGACTTATTAGTAGGTCATTAGATGATTTTGGAGATCCGCATTGGCCATTCTTGTGCTCACTACCCAACCCTCCTGGTGAGAAGGGATTGACCAGCACAGTATTCAGGAATGTCGCCAAATGGCGGAGTACAAATAAAATATAAAATGCATACAAAATATAGTATTTCTATCGCATAATAATATATGTTAATAGGATACATATGCTACAACAATGTCAAGTTTCATCAAATTTCGGTTAAAAATTTAGGTGCGTATTATAAAGTACCACCGCTGTAGAAGTACACAAAAAAGTATCTCATAAAGCATTAGCATAATCCAAATCCAAAACAAATATTAGAAACCTTAACGAACTACATGTATGGAGTGTGATTTTATTTTTTAGAATCCATACTTGGTATATTATTTTATAGCAGTTCATTAATTATACATATCTTCCTAATTTTGATTGGCTAAATTCGATTGTTGGTTTGCCCCATACTATTAAAAAAAAAAAAAAAAAAAAAAAAAAAA
>JAFELO010001805.1:172282-186846 GCA_017140195.1 Eumaeus atala
TCGTGCATTGTCACACGAATATGTAGGTACCCGGCGGAATATAAAAAACTATGTCATCATCATTTGGTGATGGCAGATAGCGTCGTACGTAGCTAAGATGTATGCCCGTACGCAAGCACGTAAGTACGCATTCACACGTACATCGAGCATTCTTTCTACCATGGCCGGTAAAAGAATTTATTACCTACAGGCGAACGGACATTGTTGACGTCACAACGTTTTAAGAATACCCTTAAAACGAACATACAGTTAAGCTCACCGGACTGATTGGCGATGGTCTTGAGGTATTGCATCCACTCCTTGCTCTTACGCTTGGTCCAGCACTTGATGACGAGCTGGCGTGACTGGTTGAGGATCTGCAGCCCGTTGTTCAGGCCCGTGGAGTACATGCCGCTCGATACTTCGAATCTGAGCAATGTTCAATGACTGATAGTGATCATGCCCATGGGTATGGGGATTCACACTGGATGATACGCACACGAAGTTGAACTTGATACCTCCCTTAGATGAAGTTCTCGTTAGATATACGCACGATAAAGGAGTAAGGAAATTTGCTATTTTTTTTCTTTTATTTTCACCCTTAAAACAATAAAATGGTTCAAAGTAAACCGTTCTTAACTTTTGAGCTTAGGAACTTAGTTGTAATTATAAACAAATGTTTGTGTCGGTACACAGTTAAATTATTAACATGATACCAACCTTTACAGCTGCGTGAAATAGAAAAGAAGTTTCGAATTAAATATTATAAAAAAACTAGAAAACTACTGACTAAAATTTCACAATATCAGTTCATATTTCTATAAGCAGTGTACGCACATCACACGTGGATACTGTGCTAGTAAGCAAGTACTACATTTCATTGCTGTATTGGAATTGAAATTGCTCGTGTAAGCGAGAGGTACCTCCCCGCTCGTGCCGGCCTAATTCGGTTGCCTTGTAACAAAAGCACACACACACAAAAACATATTCCTTAGCATTGTGAACAGTAACAAAGTCCCATCCTACTTGTTGAAGGTTGATGTTGGTGTGTACGAGACAAAGATATGGTAATCATATCTGCTTCAAGTTAAATTAAAACATGGCGCCTTTTCTTCCAGATAACCAACTATTTGTTTCGTTCATTATCATTATCATTCAATGATTGTATCAGTAGCCCGTAAATGTTCACAGAAAATAAGAAAATAAAGTGTTGCAGGAAATAGTTACCCCTGGTCGAACAGCATGACCGCCTTCACGACGCCGTCGCTGGGCCGTATGTAGCCGAAAAACGTGTCCTTCACGAAGAGCCACCGGTCCTGCCACTTGGCGCACACCAGCCCCGTGCAGAAATAGTTGCACCTGAGAAATGCGTACACGTTTAACAGCACGTCGACATTATGGGGCCTGGATACCTACGTTTTCGTAAAAGAAGATGTGCGTAGCGTCAAAAGGGCGGAGTAACGCATTGTATTCTTTACTTTTAATTTTTGACGCGCAAAATGCACTTATGCACTATGGGACCTGAGTCGGAAAGGTGTGTCAGACTCAACAGAAGGATGTGGCAGTACCGGCTAATCAGCTCATAATGCTTTACTAGATCATGAGAGCAGCACCACCATTACTTACGTATACATTGGGCCGAGTCGAGCCGGTGCGATTCTATGTTTGTGTATGAGTACTGTGTGTGACACAGACCATAGTCCCCAGCATGCCGGAGCAGTTGCAGTCGGCTTGCCCGGGCCGAGCGGACCCGGCGCGCTTGTGTATGTTTGTGTATGAGTACTGTGTGTGACACAGACCATAGTCCCCGGCATGCCGGAACAGTTGCAGTCGGCTTGCCCGGGCCGAGCGGACCCGGCGCGCTTGTGTATGTTTGTGTATGAGTACTGTGTGTGACACAGACCATAGTCCCTAGCATGCCGGAGCAGTTGCAGCCGGCATGCCCGGGCCGAGCGGACCCGGTGCGCTTGTGTATGGGGCCATCTTTGTTTGTATGTATGCGTACTAACCTGACACACACCATGGCCCCCAGCAGGCCGAAGCAGTTGCAGCCGGCTTGCCCGGGCCGAGTAGACCCGGTGCGCTTCTGTATGGGGCCCTCCTTGCCCTTGGTGCCCAGTTCTGATATAAACGATAGATGGGATGCTTCTAGGAACTTTACCTGTGATGATAATTTAACTAAGAAAATCATCCACTGTTTTTTTTTTTTGAGAATATTTATAAATTATTTATTGTTTAGTTCTGATGACTACCGATGTAAGCAGTAAAACTAGGTGTTAATTTTGTTCAATGTTAAATCTCATATATTTACCGTTTCATGATGGTTTCTATATATCGTGATGTTTAGCAAATTGAATAAATATTCTTCCAGTTGTTTCATCCGCAACTGTATACCCTCGTAGGTGACCATTACTTCAGGTTTGGAAGGAAACCTGGAAAATAAATGATATTATAAATAAATCCTATATAGGCCTATGTTCAGCAGTGGACCGATAAGAGCTGATAATCCAAAAATCCAAACATGATACCTGATTGCCTTTTCTGAACCACCAAATAAAAAAAAATATTATTACATATGTACTAGAAGTTCTACTTCTTACCTAATATTTGCCTTTTAATACTTTTGTTTATTTTAGGGCCAGAGCTCAAAATTAAATACTTTTAAAAACGCATTATGACTATGTTTTACCTGGGTAAAGCCCCTTTTCTCTTCCTTGGTTTGCTCTCTTTCCTTTTCGAGTTACTCCTGGGTAGCGCTTCCAGCGCATTCCTCTCGGCTCTCTCCTCTGTGTCGTAGGTGTTCTTGAAGCTAGCTCTTCTGACCTTGTGCGTTTTGGTCGGGAAGGGTATTTGGAGAGATGCTCTATACAGTGATAGTTGCTGGTGGAGGTAGAGGATATGTTTGTACCTCTTCTTGACCGTCCACGTGAAGTCTCCGTGTTGCAGTTGAATGGTATATCTAGGAAATATATAGTTGGAGTTGAGTTAGTTGTAAAGTACGTTAATTTTGGTGGAGACGGCGGCGCGCTGAGCGTGAGAACGAGTAGCGATGACAAATTTTTTGGTGCGGAATCCTAAAAAGAATACTTAAAATAATGAAAATCGCGACCGTTAATATTTGTTATTAGTTTTACAGTATCATGATATAACTTTCTGGTGACGATGTCTTGTGGCCTGTAATTTGATATCCATATTGTTGTGTTAAAGAAATCTTAGAACACTTGAGCCGATAAGATAAATCTGAAGGTACCTCAATTATGTAAATCCGTTGAGCGTTTCTAGAGATATGCGGTAATAAAGGATACATGCATAATGTTGACCTAGCCGATTTTCGGCTACAACGGCATGACTATTAAGATGAGCTATCTGCGCAGGACATATTATATACATACATGTATGCAACATATGCGCGAAAAACAGAACCCTTTCTTTAGCAGATGGCTAGAAAGTTGGAGATTACACACTTTCATTAACTAGAATGATAAAATCCTTGGGTTCAGAGGCCGTGTGTCTCGGTGGTAACCGTACAGCATGTACATAAGTAGATAGAGACAGGCGTAAAGGTTGTCATAACAATGCTTTGTTTCTTACACAAGTGATTAGTTTTCCAACACAGAAACGCGCAACACGTGATTAGTCATAGACTACTATGGTCATCGTTATCATAGACTACTATGGTCATCGTTATCATAGACTACTATGATCATCGTTATCATAGACTACTATGATCATCGTTATCATAGACTACTATGGTCATCGTTATCATAAACTACTATGGTCATCGTTATCATAGACTACTATGGTCATCGTTATCATAGACTACTATGGTCATCGTTACCATAGACTACTATGGTCATCGTTATCGAGTAGCCAGCTAATGAGCACTACAGCTTAGGCCAATTACCTTTGTTGTTTTTACTCACAAGCGCATCGGCTGTAGATATCTTATCGATTTTTATCCGTCGGTCAATTAAAAACACGTCTCAACATGACTTTGATATATTTTTTATATAGGAGTGCAATCGAGCAATAATAAATTGTCATGCAAGTGCGTTGCAATCCTTTCCTTTGCTCCTTAAATGCGCCACCGGCTACTCCCAAACCATCGTTGTAACTTTACTGTATCGCGTGAGCCAGAGGTACATCCCCGGTCGTTCCGGTCCAATTCCGATGCATGACGATATCTTACAATGATTAACACATAATTACGATTCCACAATTGAACTAGTTAAGGCCGTGACTTAGTCTCAGTTGTAATTACTAAACAGAGATATGATCAAAAATAAGTTAAATTGATCAATTCAATCGTTAGAGAGCTTGCAGGAGATGTTGCGCAGCCTAAATGACGTATTGGGCCTTAGGATGAACTTGGACAAGACAAAGGTCATGTTCAACGAATACTTTCTCCCTAGGCCGGTCAACAATGGTGCTATTCTAGAAGTCTACGAATACGTCTACCTCGGGCAAATATTGCAATGAGGTAGATATAACATCGAGAAGGTAGCCGATAGAAGGATCCAGTTGGGTTAGGCACCCGCTCGTCGGCTTCCTTTTGGGGACATGACGGCCTCGCAGAAGGAAGCCATCCCCTGGTAGGACTCGTCGCTACCGAGCATCGCGAGGATGATGCTCGACTTTGACAAGTCCCCTCCATCAACTGATGTCAGATCGTCGCGCAGCGCCACCCATCTTGGGCACACCTCGAGGGTGTGCTAGGCCGAGTCTACCGCCGCGTCCCTATCATGACGAGTCGTCCGCTCCCTGTGGGCCGTCCTACACAGATATACTCACCGAAGCAACCATGCCCGGTGAGCACCTGCATCAGACGGAAGGTGAGAGGTTTGCGCCTAAGGTGCATCCACCGCTAGAGGGCCGGGCGCAAGGCAGCAATTATCTTTCTACCGTACGGCTGCCGCGCCAGGTCCTCCCCCACCTCTGAATTAACGCCACATACCCTAACCGGCGAACCCGCAGGATCTCGTCATGCGTGGGGCTCAGGCCGAGAGTTCTCCTAACCGAGACATAGGAGTAGCTCTCGGCAAGATCCTCCGCCACGAGCTCCCACGGGGAATCACCGGATAGGGCTGTCGCTGCAGCACACGATACGGTACGGTACCCCCGGAACGACCTTACTGCGACGACCTTCTGCAGTGAGACGATCCGCACAAACCGGAGCATCGCACGTCGCCATACTCCGACAGACACCGGAGTACAGCTGCCTGCAGACGGCGTCGAATCCTCCGAGGTTCGCCCAGCGCACTTGGCGTGGCAAATCCCGAAACGGTGAGCATCAGCTTGGAGAATTACAGAACCCCCCCCCCCCACACACACACACACAAGTTTGACAAAGACTAAAACCAACGAAACGACACGTCACACCAAAAACGGTCCATACCAGGACAAGTCTATATAGACGACTCACTGATTTTTCCGATACGAAATCGGGCCAAAAAAATATAAATATTCTGCTCTGAAGTCGCACCAGAAAAATTTCGACACTGAAAAATGTGCCTCCATAAGACCTAGCGATTGTCACAACAGACACTATGGTCCCAATAGGACAGGTCCACAAGTTTGCGGTAGCTCAACGGGCTATTGAACGTGCTATGTTGGGTTTTTCTCTGTCCGACGGAATCATTAACGAAGTCATAAGGCAGAGAAATTGTTCTTGTTTTGTAATAATTGTGCCGCTTGTGACCGCAATTTAAGTTTTTGTCTATCTATCTAACTAACTAAAGTATTCCATATCGCGCGACGATTAGGCTCGCTGAAGTGGCAATGGGCTGGTCGTACACTTGCAATGGATGGATGGACTTGGGATGGATGCGTGTAGCAGGAGGTCGGCCGTCTTGGTGTTCATTGAGACGGGCCTGCGTCCGGCGGTGGACCGACGAGGGCTGGTGGTGACGATGACGATGATCCATTTATGTGTAACGACTGCTTCGTGTTCCAGTCGTAAGGATGTTGAGCCGCAGATTCTGAGCTCCCAGATTTGCGTCCTTCTTGGAATAAAAAAGTTATTATGATTTTCTCAATCTGTAACAAAGTCCTGAGACAGTTGGTGATGTTCCACTCCCGTGCCTAGGAGAGCACACAACTGAAGGGACAGGAAAAGGGAATATTGAAAAATGTTATGTCTGCACTCGGCACACGCTCATGCACTACAACAGGACGCGCTTGACTCGTCTCCGTATAGATTGCCAAGTTAAGATGTAGGCTACATTTCATTATGCTTAATAACTATATTTCATTACGATACAATGGGCACAGAGTCACCCTGTATCAATATACTCACAGGTTGGGGTTCAACAAGTGCGTGGTGACGCTCCGCTCGTTCTCCACGAACCTGACGTTGATCTGCACGCCGGGGATGAACACCTTCCTGTGCACCGAGCTGAACTTGACGGGCGGCGCGTGGATCGTCTTGTACGGCACCGACGTGGCTGTCACTGTCAATGGAGTTTGCCTCAGTCTTTTCACAGTATAGACATAGGTATGATAAGAAAAACATAATTAAAAATTATTTCAACTTTACAGTTTTGTGAAGTGGTTAAACGTGTTGCAAATGTTAGGAGTCACAGTAATATTCCCAATGGGCGGAGCCTACCGGTGCGAGAGCGTAACAAGTGGTCTCTTTCACTCCATTGAGCGATGCGTTCACAGATCAATTAGAGAACCGTCATCACGTAAAGTTATGTTATCCGTAGGTAGCCTACAGACGAGTTTCTTCTTGTAGAATGAAGAAAACAGGCATTCGGGAGCCTTTTGGCGACTATGATACCCACAGACAGCCGCGTCATTGTTTTGCAGATGTCAATCCCTCCTTCCCTTGTCTTTTCCAATGGACCACCGGTTACTTACCCACACCACTGAGACCTGGTGGTGGAATCATATGAGCAAGAGGTCTCTCCCTGGTAGCACCAATCTAATTAGGTCCATTGTAAAATTTAGATTTCACAATGTATCATTTTCGTTATCTCAACTGTATTCTATTGTAAATCGTTCTAATTGAAAACAACAAAAACTATTCCCTTAATCTGTCTTAGTGTTGATAAGATTGTGTATCACGCAATGCAACGGATATACATCTTACACGTAGGTTATTTAAAGAACAGATAATAGTCTAAGTGTATAAAATCTGAAATATTAGACCTTATTTAGAATAGAGGTCCTAGCATATTTTATTATAAAACTAGCAGTCCGCCCGGTACGATGCTAACGATATAAAAGAGTTTTTCTAATCGGTTCAGAAGTTAGGAGCATACTCAATACAAACAAACAATCAAATGTTTCTTCTTTATAATATTATCATAGTATATAAGATATCAATTTCATTCCTTGAAATAAAAATGATTTATATTTTCTAATTAAGTATAACCTCGCTTATTCGAATATTTCGACAGTTTATTACAGGTTTATATAGCGATGAATAAAATAACAACATACGTTTGTTTGAAGAGATATTTATGGGCGTACCTATTGAGTAACCAAAACGGTCCGATCTCTCGTTTAACTTTATAGTTTATATACATATAAAATGTTGTGTTTGCCCGCTAAGAACACCATTACTGAACCGATTTTGATGAAATTTGAGATGTGAGTTTCTTATTTGGATTGGGCTATATCATACTTCTATTACTATATTTAATTTCTATTATTTACAGCAACATGAGGCGTGACCGGGTCAGCTCGTGTTATATACAACACAAAGCTAATAAACGAGTGTCATAGACATAGCTTTTGAGGATTACAAATCACCATCCGTACATTGTTATCACGTTGCAAGCGGCATTCTATGAATTAAGCAATTTGATTAAAAATACCGGTCTGCATCAGTGGGAGATATTGAGAAATTAATAAAACATATAAATTTGTAACTGTTTCCGCTATATTGTAATTATAAATTAACAATATTCCGATTCCTCATGGGAAATTCTGGGAAAGCTATACAGGTTCTAATTTTTTTATATTATAGGGGAATAAACGAGCAGTCCTCTTGATAACTACATGCGCCCATACAAACATCCACATAATACTTATGCAAATGTTAGTTGGTTGTCCTCCTTTCCTCCTCCTCTCCAGTGGGCCACGAACTAAAACCTGTGTTGTACCTCAATTAATAAAACATATAAATTTGTAACTGTTTCCGCTATATCGTAATTATAAATTAACAATATTCCGATTCCTCATGGGAAATTCTGGGAAAGCTATACAGGTTCTAATTTTTTTATATTATAGGGGAATAAACGAGCAGTCCTCTTGATAACTACATGCGCCCATACAAACATCCACATAATACTTATGCAAATGTTAGTTAGTTGTCCTCCTTTCCTCCTCCTCTCCAGTGGGCCACGAACTAAAACCTGTGTTGTACCTCCCCGGCCATACCCGGCCCAATTCAGCTGCAATACGGCATAGCACTCTCTCTTACTAAAGAATTACTTATGGAACCCTAAAAATGTACCTCCCCCCCTCTAGTGATTAACAGGAATACATATACCTTGTTACACACAACACCTGTCAACATTATCTTGATCACTATCAAAACCAAAAAAAGGACATTTCATCAAGTTGTTGATTAATGAAACTGATAATATTATATTTATCGTCTCAACCCACTAGTGATTCATTAGTGTTATGAGCTCATTACACTTATAGAAATTCCCGAACTCTTAGTCATAATCATGGTTAAGGGGTGTAACTATCATATAACAAGATTAAAATTATTCAAAACATTTATGATTTAAAGGAGTTCAGAAATTGTATTGAAATAAACAAAACCGCATAGGCACATATTATTAAAAACAACATGTATTTCTTGCTAGTTATTTAAAAATATTTGTTTGCCTTTCAAAGTTTTTAAATTCATCTGGTGCATTATTTAAGGGTGAAATGGGGAGTGTAGCAAGTTTTGAATTTATTGTATTCCATACAAATCTTCAACTGGAGATTTAAGCCATTTATTTCCACATCTAAGAATAATTTACAAAAAAAAAAGGAAGAACAAAACAATTTTGATGCAGAGAGTTAGATTCAGTGTCAGTTGTGCCACTGTGCGACACGGCACCAGCTTTCAGTCTGTCCCTTAGATAAAGTAACTTTTAAAACATTTGATGTACATAATGTCATTATACTTTTAGTCAATCAATAAAAAACTTACCAGCATCTGTTTGTTCTCTCGTTTCAATTTTATCTATTTCAATAATGGACAATGATTCAGGCACTGCTAGACTCTCATCAAAATCAGAGTCAATTCCTGGTAGTGAATCTAGGTTTTGTAACACTCCCTGGAAACAATCTCCTGGGGTTGTCGTTGGTGTAGGGGTGTCCATACCGTAGTTTGTGTAACTGTACTGTTCTTCATCTAAAAATTATTTAAGATTAATATTGAAACACAGCGGGTCCACCAACTGGAGGTGCAAGCATTATAATTTATGAAAGTTAACACACTTATATTTGCAGCCGATTGCTCCCATTAAGATCCTCAAAAGGACTTTGTTCAAAGATTGGATTGAGAAGTGGGTTGGCATTCTCTGAGTTTAATTTATTATTTATTTATTTACTAACCATAAATATAAAACTCATCTCATAACATTTTCCTAACTATTAACTAAGTGTAACAAAGTTTAAGTGCTGAAGGTATGCAATTGAATGTTTTAATGGTTCATTGTAAGCTATTGCTTAATCGTGACTTTTTTGTGCAGTAGTTTATCACATCTTCAAAAATGCAAATGAAATAGATTTTTATTTATGTATATCAAGTATTGAGTTAAATAATTTAATCAAAATATTCATAATTTTTAGCCATAACTTGTAAGAATGGGAACTGGATTTAAGGTACAATTAAATTGGAAACTGTTTACACAATAGTGTGAGTTTACTAGTTACTAATTGTGTCCTGTGGCTTCACCCATGTAGTATCATCGAAAGTGATATTTAATGAAAATGATGTATTAAAATAATAATGTATTTGTGTCAAAAAACAACAATACTATAGGCTACTTTTGTGGTTATGGACAATACCCTTTTATGAAAAGTACCAAAATATTACAACAAAACTAACCGAAGTAACTATTCTCTCATTCCAATAAATATTATTTAATATTAATTTCTAACTACTCTACTATGAGTTATATTTTAATAATGTAATGAAAAACAAAAAGCTAAAACACTTAAGTAAACATAGAATATTTCTAGATTACTTAGGGAAACTTTTAGCATTGGGAAAACTATGTTTGAACCGTATTCATTAACATTAATCATACATATTATGTTATCCTTTCAAAACAAGCTGGATATAATCTAATGGACGATAATCTTTGTTGTACTAAAAAAAAGCAAATGTAAAGTGTTATCTACAAAAACTTAACTCTAAATGTTAGACTTCGGAATGACAGACAATTAAGAGTAGTCCTTCAACACCTTTTTTATCAATATTCACTTTTGTAAATAAAAAATAACATATAAAAATTTTAAATAAATTATTCACATATGTTTAGGATAACAAACAGTCACTGTTTACACACTACCTCGTTTAATAAGATTATGAAAACTTAGTGTTAAATCTGAACGTTCCATATGTCTTGTTTTCACTTCTGTGCTATTTTTTTTAAAGATACGGTAATTTCTTGGATGCTGATATGTTATATGTTGACCATCACACTGCACGAATTTGCCACTTGTGTACATAATCAATGCTGATAAGATAACAGCTAGCTCGGATTCAGTTGTTTAACGTCAATTGTACAGTTAAGTAACGAAATAATTACACCATGGTGGATGATTTTTTAGCAAGAAATATCACGCTTCAATGCTACTCAAGGTTCAAAGTTACAAATGTATGTAAAGTTGTACTTACAAAATTTCCTAGAAAATAGCTTGTTCTGATAGGTGATAGAATAGTAGGAATTAATTGTTTTTTATAAATTCATATGTCCTCAGAGTTCATGTGATCCCACGTAACACAAACACGATCTATCCGTAATTGCTCGCACTACACAGAAGTTCTTGAACATTGCTATCAAATAGCTAACTCGGAAAATTTTCTCATTTTGTTTCGAGGATGTATCATACAAGTCGTTTTAAACATAAGATTCTACTCTGCTTCATTTATAGATTGATTAATAAAGGTAACATTATTAATAATCCATTTTAAATGTAGTAACTATACATTATCCTTGGCAATCAACTTGTTTTAAGTGTTGATAAGTTTCTTCAATGAACTATGAAGTAGGTAAGAACTAATGAGCTGACGTCAGCCAGTATATTCACGTTCAACTTCGCCTGGCAAGTCCAGCGACCTCCAAACTTTTACACTTTAAACTTTTCTCAAAACTTTCAAATTTTGAAAACAAAAGCAGCTATTTGAACTTTGAATTGATGAGGCAGTTATCAGTTACTAATTGCTAGGCGTAAGGTAGCCATTGCTGCATAGCATCAGAATCGGGCCGACAAGAAGACTGCTTTCGTGTTTGGCTCACATAGTAGCCGTCGGTACCGGACGGCGGTATTATCGGCGTGAAAAGTAGTGCCATGTTAAAATAACAAACAGTATGTAATTACGTTTCTCTTTGGCTATGTTGTCTCGTTTCATGTGGTACGTGATTTTCCAATCATCCCATTGAGAAGGAAAGACGATGATGCGTCGGCGTCCGTCTATAGGCGTTTGTCTTTAAACTGTCAAAAAACCACTTAGACAAATATCAGTTCCAGTTTGATTGCTGTGATGACACACACACACACACAACATTCACACCAAACTTATAACACCTCTTTTTGCGTGTTTGCTGAAAGTGTTTGACAGTATGTAGTCGTCATGCGGTCGTATTCGTCAGATAGAACATGTCTGGGACGACGACGGGCGATAGCCACAAAGTTTTTATCATAGTCATATATATCATAGGGCAATTCAAAGTCCTCTTGTAGGTTAAGGTTACGAACGTATAACGGACTGCTCGTTACCATTAGCAGGAAGCGATTTTATACTTACACAAAATCTCTATGTACGAAGTAGCGTGAGCGAAAGTTACGCCTGAATATTACAGTAAGGAGTTGACACAGACTTTGTAGAGCGTGAGCTAGTTTCTGACAGACATATTACCTTTAGCGCTTATTAGACAGCTTTAGACGCGCTTTACAATTAACTTTGGTTTAGTTCTCTATGTACATGAGAGCACAATCAAGAGTGATTCCGTGGTAACTCATAGAGTTTACTTGGGTGATTTCTGTGTCATAGACGGTTACATGATTCGTCTAGCATTGCTATGCCTAGTCCCGCCGACTGCTGCGTCACCGAAGAATATAGCTCTTCTCATTTCAGAATTTACTTATATTCTCCAACGTGCGATCCACTCACCGAGCGAAGTGATGGCCCGCTGCAGATCAGCGTGAGACACCCTGACAGATCTTGGATTTGTGTAAAGGACTGTAACGTCTTTGAGCATCGGCAGCTCTACCGTGGGATGGTGCGTGATGCCGCTTATGTACAGGTTATACGGGGCTGGGGATAATGCGGAGCCCCGGGGGACTCCGCACGGAGGTGGCACAAGCAGGAACGTGTGACCCCTACCCTGTGTCTGAAGCGCCGTTTAGATATGTGGTCATTGATAACAAGTATTATAGTCTACTTCTAGACGGTATAGTTTGCAAATCAGGCCTTTGTGTTAGACTTACCGATATGGAGTCGAAGAATACAGCGCATGTCCGGTAAATGTTTACGACTTAATCCGTTCAGTACCTGTTACATGAGGCGGAGTACTTGTAACGAGCAGCTGTGAACTTTAAAAAATATGAATGAAATATGAATTGCTGGTCAATGAAGATTTCTTTATCCCTCAGTACATCCTTGATGATAGCCAACGAACTTATGAAACTTATTGGACAGTAAGATGCTCATCAGAGCAGATAGCAAGATTTTAAGCACTTTGTTAGGCCCGACGGTTGCAGGGGAGCGTGTTGAGGAGGTATTTGATCGCATTGCATATCTGTTTCGTTAACCTTACATCCATCATTCTTTCTACATGTCCGAACCATCGGAGCATACACTTTCTCATTTTAATACCGATACTTTCATTCATTCCTAAATTTTCTCTCACTTCTTTATTACGAACGCGGTCGGTAAGCTTCTAAAAAAGATTTTTGATTATGGTAATACTTTATGAGATATTCGCTTCTAAAGTGGTAAAAAGTGTAACATCACCATTTAGATAATATGGATAGAGAACGGAAGCCTGCCTGAGACGGCTACGTTTCGTCTAAGTCGAAAGAGAAACCAAAAGTAGTACACTCTCTGTCTCCTTTTTCCATTAAATTCTCCCTACGCAATGTGAATTTATATTAACATACATACATACATACACAACGAAATTTTAACTCAACACAAAGCAGTGTTGCTATTTTTGAAGATAAACAATACTTAATAAAAAGTAAGCACTTTGTTTTGCTCGACGGTTGCAGGGGAGCGTGTAGGGGAGGTAGTTGATTAGTAGACTGACGTCGCTAAATGGTAGCACGTATAGTACGTACGTCCTGGTGCTAGAAAAAGGCGGTACTCAACTCCCGATTTACCTTCGTTACACGCGAAGGGATAAGCAGCGAGGTACTCGGTGAATATTGAGATTCTAGCGTGTCTGCTAGTATCTCGACTTGTTCATCGTCGTCTATTGCAGAGGGGAGGTGGGATGGGTCGGGCCTAAAGGCTGTATGAGAGGGGGCTATACTATAACCGAGGGAGCGATCCCACCCTCCTTTCCGGAATAAGTCTATTATGATTTTTACTTCTCTTTCGATAAGTCGAAGGTTCAGCTCTTTGTTACCTTCGGGCGGATGGTGGTTATAGGTGGTATTCGCACCTTTCACTATATTAGATGGGAATTAAGTCTACCGGGAGATGTAAACCGTTGATGTAAACCGTTGGTTAGCCGTAGTGATTTCTTTGGTACACCTATCGATCGTGATACAGATATGGTGAGACGTTGGCAATCGTAGCGGTAGCTTCACCAGGTTCAATCATATCGAGATGCCACGATTTAATATCACTTAAATGGACTGTGTAGAGGTAACGCCACGCTGCATTCTTTTTAAGTTTGCCGCTGAATTGGACCGCCGCGCCCGGGGAAGTGATGCAACTTTTGTAGTCGTCGCGTTTCGTTCGGTTTGTGAGAGCTCCGGTTGACCCAAAAAGTGTCCATAGAAAAATGAAGTATCTCCCAGGAGTGTGTACCGTTAATGATTGTGAAAGTTTGGATAACGCTGCATTAGGCGATGGCCACAAAAAATCCAACGCACACAAATCAATTAAACAAAGCAACGTGTGTTGAATGCCTTTAAAGTGACGACCGGAAAATTGTGGTCGAATTGATCATCATTATAGACTTACCAAATAAATAAATCTTTATTTTCTTTTACAAAAAATTCATACTCTATAAAGTGTGGCCTGAACCTTCTTTTAAGCACATTTAATGTTTGTGTTAAAGGATTCAGCTCTTCCATAGCAAATGCTACAATCTCAGCCATTTCAAAACATAACAAAAAAGAAAATATTTTTCATTTAACTTAATGTGTGTGTGTGTGTGTGTGTGTGTGTG
>JAFELO010001805.1:189065-227503 GCA_017140195.1 Eumaeus atala
CTTTCTCTTCTCTATCTATATTCTATATTCACAAACTATATACAAATACTATTTGGGACAACGTAACTAAAAAGTACGAGGCGGTATGGTTATTCGATCTTAGCCTGTCCGTTCGGACGAATCTTACAATAAACAACAATACTACTCTATGAGTGGATCTGTGCGCGCCATAAGAGAATATATTTAATATTTATTTACATGCAGCTTTTATGTTAGGATAGCTAAAGACACTGCTAGTTGCAGTGTTTATAAAATTAAATTTAAGCAAAAATTTACTCATCATTATTAAATGGTTCACTACAGTTACTGAAAAACCGAATTAAATAACTAAGTGTGTTTGCTTTGAGTAATAAACTTAACAATAGCTCAATGCTCAATGTGTGTTTATGATTATTTTCCTGTGATTGTTTGACTAGCTAGGCACATAAACCAAGTGCTATATTAAATAAGTAACTGATTTAATATAACATTATGATGTATGAGATCTATAAGTGACTGATCTAATATAATATTATGATATATGAGATCCAGCAACTGGTGTTTTACCTTATTTTTAGGTATCATTGAAAGTTTAATTTGCCAGCGTTTGAGTAACGTAGGCCTTAGATACCTGATGCATAATATTGCATACGACGCATACAGAGGGAAGCAAGTTGTCTCTCAATATTGCTTGCCTGCATGATTATAATACTTTTTGATATTGGTTGCCGCTTGTTCTAGACACGGTTAGTATGCGTTATTATTTTAATTATATAGACTAGTGATGCTCCCACATTGAAATTCGTTCTAAATCATTAATAAATCTAGTGGGAATAATAGAGCTAGCAAGAGCTGTTTCCATGAGTTTACTGTCTGAAAAGTCAAGAATTGTTTATAATAAAGCTTATAATGAGTTCAAGAGGTGGAGAAACGAAAAAGGATCAAACTCATTTTGTGAAGATATTTTCCTTGTTTATTTTCAAGAATTGTCATCAAAATATGCACCCACTAGCTTGTGGGCTACATATTCTATGCTGAAAGCTACTATTAATAAGTATAATAAAGTTAATATTGGAACATATAAAAAATTAACTTCATTTTTGAAAAATGAAATAAAACTTTATAAAAGTAAAAAAGCAAAAGAGTTTAGCAAAGAAAATGTGTGTAAGTTCTTAAATGATGCCCCAGATGAATTACACCTTGACAAAAAAGTGATATTTATATTTGGGATTGCTGGTGGCCTGCGAAGAAGTCAATTTGTTGAAATAAAAACAGATGATATAGTTGACTATGGTAACAATATATTATTTGTCAAGATTGCAAAAACTAAAAAATATATTGAAAGATCATTTATAATAAATGATGTTTTTTATAACATATGTAAAAAATACATTGATTGTCGACCAAAAAATTGTCCCTCTGATAGATTCTTTTTACATTATTCTCATGGTAAATGTACTTCTCAGCCCATTGGAATAAACACTTTTGGGTCATTACCAAAATTCATAGCCTCATTTTTAGAATTAAAGGAAGTAAGTTTATATACTGGGCATAGTTTTAGAAGTTCATCATCTACTATATTAGCGGATGCTGGTGCAGACCTGGCAACTATTAAAAGATATGGAGGATGGAAGTCAACGGCTGTGGCTGAGGGTTACTCTGCAGAATCCTATGGAAATAAAAGAACAATTAGTAATCAAATAAATTTTGAAACTAAACATTTAAATAAAAACTCCAAACCAGATGAAACACAACCATCCACATCAAAGAATAGCCCTGTTATACCAATGAACATGGAAAGCAATAATTCAGATGGTAATTTATTTGCTGCAAGTCAACAAAAAATTATGAATAATAATTCTGGACGTGCTTGCCATAATCCCTCTGTGTCTACAAAAAAAAATAATCGTTCAGATTTTTCCAAAAACTCATCAGTTGATAATGATCAAGGTATAAAATCAGTTTTTTCTGATGAAGACATTAGTTTGCGTATCAATGAATCATATCCAAATAGTACATTTATTTTCAACAATTGCAATGTCACTATTCAAGTGGTTGAGCCGACAAAAAATAATAAAGAATAATAGAATAATCTAATTCATGGAAATATTGTTTTGTGTAATTAATAATTACCTATATTTTATGTTATATATAGACTGATTACGATAGTTAACTACACCTTTGATAACTATTAAAATATTCTATTACCTTATATTTATTATAACATCTTATTTTATAAGATTCAATATCATATATCATAAGATAAATAATATGCTGCACTTATTTTTAAATTAATAAAAAAATATTTATGTTTCAAATGTAAATATTGACTCAGTAGTAATCACACTAGAAAATGTAATTTAAAATTATATGTATTACTTGTGAGATACATTATGTTTTTGTAGTACATAGTATAAGGGGTTAAACAAGCAATCGAATTTGCTTAATAATGACTACCACCGCCTGCCCTCCTCCCCTCCAACAGGCAACGAAAACTCGGAAACCGCACGAAATGCGGCGGTAAAGCAGTATTTTACGGTAATATCTCCCCTTTGAAATTCGTACTTTACGGTTATTTATACTGGGAGGCGGCTAGTCGCCCGTACAGCTCACGTGCCCGGGGTCATTGACCTGTCTGTTGCGAGTTTCTATAGATTCATCAATTCAGGTGGTGCGCTTATTTTCTGGAGGTAAATGAATGACACTAAATTCGGTGAAGTTTACTATGGAAATTGTATATATGCAATATTTTCGTCTTACTGGCTACATAGGATCATTGCCTAAACGCGCCCTAAAAATGTTCAATAAAGTAATAGTCGGAGTACTAAAGTGGGCAAACTAGTAATCGCAGATTTTTAGTGAGTACAGACGCCCATAGATATTGCACAATCGTTATGAAATGCGTTGCTCACATTCCCTCTTATGTTTTATAGAATATCGGGACAAACGACCAGTGCTCAATCGCAGCTAAATTTTTACACCGATTCCCATTATCTTCCGGCCGAAAACTCGAAAAACATCACGAAATGCGACAGCATAGAAATATTAGGTACTTTACCGCTATATTATGTGAGCGAGTGGTACCTTTTGTTTCTGGATCGTATATAGATAAAGCCAGTACCTATCACCTGTTATGATGTAAACAAACCGAGATAGTCTGCATCAAGTTTATCTTTCATTTCACGGCACCATTACTCGAGCCTGTTTCTGTCTTGTGATGTTGTGTGGCACACAGCGTGACACTATGTTAAAATGTGATGTTCAAAACATTACTTTTGTCGAACTCTACTCGATTATTTCGCTTGAGTGGTGACTTAAGCATATGAATTCCGCCTTACTTGTCACGCAGCAGTGTGCCCTGGGGGTGGAGTTGGTGGTATTCTACCTAATAGGCAATACAAACGACATTAAACCATTTCGCCGGCTAAACCGCGGAGGAATGCCATCAGATTTCTCATACTTCCGCCAAAGAAGACATCCCGAGATACATCGATTTTTTTTTCGGTGAGCAATGTGAGAAAGTAGAATCTACGGCAGCCGAACCACTGTTAAAAATTTATTGATGAAAAACTTAGCGCCTCATTGTTCCTAATTGCAATAACTATACAAAGTAATCAAGCACAACATTTAATTTGGACTTTAAAGAAAACACGCCAAGTTCGTTTCGCACGCCGAGATTGTCGTACTATCGGGTTACAACCATTGTTATCTTTAGAACTGTCCGTACGTCTGTCTGTCTGTAAGTTTGTCAAGGTTTATTCTCGGAAAAAGATGATTAACACATTCAAAATATAAATGAAGGTAGCTACAGTCAGCATTAAAAGTTGATTTACAGGCTCTCCAATAGAGAAGATACTAAATTTTCATTCATCACACATTTAATATTGATCTTTTACGGCGTTCATACGTCGTAGTCTGTAGTGCCTACATATAATGGGGCAAACGAGTATAGGCTGATTTATGACAATCGACACCTAAAGACATCCGCATAATTATTTGTTGTCCAGCAGTGGGCAACACTGCTCGATAACGTCTTCCGTCCCCGGAAATCACAAAAGTATACGGCGGTATCATATAAGATAGAGGTACCCCGCTCGTTCCGGCCTAATTCGGCTGTAATGGAGTATTTTATGCAACGTGGTACAGTTGTGGATCGGTTATGTCTGCTCAGCTACTTTTGGTGTTGAATATGAACACCGCAAGAAAATATTTTCCTTCGGCGATATTTTTCATAGATGAAAGAAAACTACATATTTGGTAGCTATATATTGCGTCTGCATATGTGGATATTAATGGGAGTCGGTAGTCACCAAATGGCTCATTGGTCATTAATGAATCATTCCAGGTTTCAAGTATTGTGAAAACCTAATCTGCTGGTAATATATCAATTATCAACTGGGACGTGTGGAGTCTAGTAGAGATAGAGTAGAGGCCCCTATACTATTAAAAAAATTAAGAGAATGTTATTTCAGATTTTCATCAGATTGTATACTTTGTCTGTGCCATATTTCACCTGAAGAAGAGCGACAGTGTAGCCATTGTTTTACTAAATTGTGGCACTTCCCCGGATGCTGGTCTGAATCGGCTGAGATGTAACGGTAGTCCTACTATATAAACATAAGTACCTTTTTAAAATTGATTCTAAGATGAAATTGAGCAGCTACACTGTTATGTTATGTAGTCACAAACTTTAATGCTTCCAACCCGTATAGACTAGCTTCTCATTTTCATTTAAAATCATCAATCAAATATTTTAAGCCACACACTCATGCTAAATAAAAAATGTATCCTTATCGAGTATTAACTGTGGCCCGTATTTCTAAACTGACTTGGCCCACCACATCTACCCAGCCACCACCGGCATTGAGACTGTTTTTGTGACAAGTTTGTAATCGATACATATTAAAAAACAAATTTCATTCGGTGTATAATTTGTTAACTTTAACAATTTATTCAAGGCTAGTCAGGGGTGGATCGCCAGCACATTATATCGGTGTAAAATGTCAACAATCAATAGTTTATTAAATAATAAACGGGACTAAAGAGCAGGAAGAAGAGACGCAAGGAGCCCTTTGCGCAAAAGTGTCCCAAAATTGGTTGGGGTTTTTTGTGGTTCGGGGCTCGTTGCCCCTGTTCTGTGGAGATGGAGTCGATTCCTCAGGGGACTGACTAGCCGTCGAGGTGCGCTAATGATTTGATTCCGGGGCACCTCACCAGTGGTGGCACAAGCCAGTAGGCGTTTGTTTTAATGGGTATTTGGCACTACAATGTGCCGTGAGCCTCACTCACTACTGGACTCTACCCTGGGGCGGTAATGGCATATACGGCACGGAGTAGTACAAGCTGGATATACTAAGGAATAGAAGGTACCTGTCGACTAACTCAGGGGATCAGACGTGGCGGTTAGTTCGCGTGTTACGCCAGAGATCGCCTCTTTGGATCCCGTCTGGGTAGTGGATGTTTAACTATGTAGTCATGTATTTATATAATAAAAACCTTTAATATATGACATTTATTAAATTTACAAAAGTGTTAAATATATTGTCCGTTGTCTCGCGCCCGTAACAAAGTCCTTACGGGACTTACCACAGGACCATTACTATATGAAAAAAAATAATTATATATTTTCATGGACAGTGTATAAACCTCTACAATTAAAAATCTTCAGGTATTCTCTTTTACGTCTTACATATAGTGCCTGTATTGTACGTAACGGACGGTAGGAACATAAACATCTTTACGCCGGATCACATGGGCGACGGGTTATCAGAGGGAATCGAGTGCCATAAGCGACGATAGATACAGTTTTTCCCCCTTCTGATCGTTTAAATTGCGCTCAAAGCCTTGAATACATAAGTTAAACACGCGACTGGATTTTACCCCGCGATGTGTATGTATAAAGTGAAAAGAGTGCAAATTTTTGTTAGGTGACCTATTCACGATAAAGCGTTACGCTGAGCATGTTACACGTTCAATTTTATCCCTCATATTTTTTTGTACCGCAGGCCTTGAGCAAAAATTGTAGAGCTTTCTGGGCAAAGAGATATCGTTGTAAGCTAAGATAAAATTTAGAAGTCACTACAGCTTGAAAAGAAGTTAATAATTTCCGGTATTATAATAGATTCTATATATGAACAATGATGTCAAAAAAGGAGACCTGCGCAGTCTATATCGTTGACGCTATCAGGCCTGGAGTATTATTGGTGATAGGGTATTGATAGCGTATTGTCGCCAATCTAGACTAGAGATTTTTGTACTGGTAATTCTATTTCTACATTTTTGTGATATTACATATAGTACATGTTTATAACATCTTTGAAATGACGATGATTATGAGGAGGAAACAAAGAACTACTACTATACAGCCGTTTAATTACAGGTCCTGGAATAATTAGATTTTCACAAAAAGTACAATAACGGTTTAGTTTAATCGTGTTATGAAATCAAAATTGGGTCAAAAATAGATATGAAAGTGTGACACTCGGAAAGACCTCAAGACCAACCCATGCACTAAATACGCTTTAGTATGTTTTATTGTCGTCCATTATTCATTCAAAAGATAAAAGATAATATTTAGTTTTTGCCCGCTGTCTGACATTTAGTAGAACCGTAACTGAAAGCACACACGCTATTGCATATGCGACTTGTTTTTTCGATATGTGATGGATAAGCAGCGTCCAATCTTCGTTGAGCCCTTTCAGGCCGCTCACCAGTCGAACGTGCTTCGTTCAGGTAGATCACATTAGGGCGGTGGTGCGAAATATCACGGCTAACCACACCAGCTGGGCATAGAGTGTGGTGAGAGCAAAAGTGACCGCAGTCGCAACTCGCGCATCGGCCGGTCCTCGCGTGTACAACCGATACGACGCACGGCTAACGTACGCACCGTTCCCGCCGTATTTCAAACTTGCGTTCGAAAATCGAATTGTCAATGCAATCAATGTGCACTCGCGCGGAAAGCGCCGAAACACTGCGACACTGGCCAGTGTCCGGGTTACGTCGTAGGCGTTGACATTTCAGCGGGCGATTTCCGAACGTAAATTTGAAAAAAAGAATGGCAAATTTCGGCGGGAGTGTGTAATGTTTTTCCTGTGTCATAGGTGGTTTTTAGTGTGATCTAAACGATGGTGAATTCCACATAGTTTATCAGTGATATTGAAGATATATTTGAACAACTTTAACAAAAGGTATTTGGTTGTCTTTTTGATCAGTTTCATTTCGTTGATAAGGTTTATAATAGTATTTTGCGCTTTCTAAATACTCGACCATGAGTGTGGCCACAGTCACGACCGGACTGATTTAAATTCCATATAAACTTATTGTATTATATACTAATGTTATAAGTCCTTTGTTATGGACACTTTTATTATTTACTTAAGTGAAAAATATTGTAAGAATCGTTTCCTATTAAAAATAAAAAATTGCAATACGAGAAAGGGGAAAAGAAGAGAACCAATGAGTGTTTTCATATTCGATTGTATGGAACATAATTTATATTCTTTTATTGGGATTTTAAAATATATACAAGGAAATATTAATGAAAACCACAAAATTTTTACATAGAACGGGATTAACACATTTTCTTTATAGAATAGGGAGGCAAACAAGCAATCGGAGGGTTTTCACGCTTACCGACGCCTATGAACATCTACATAATTACTATGGCGATGCATTGCCCTCCTCTCCCCCTCCGCAACAGGTCACCGGCTACTCACAAACCGCACGAAACGCGACACTGAAGTTGACTCTTTACGGCGGTGTTATGTGAGCGAGAGGTACCTCTCCGGTCATAACAAAAGAACGTTTCCAGAAGCTTAATGACTTAATTGTAATGTAGTCTCAAAGGGTTCAGAGCTGGACATAGGCCTCTATCAACAAACGCAAAAACGACTCGGGCGATAGATATTAAATTTGCTATACAACGTTAATGTCTAACAGTTTTTATTTGTAAATTTATGTAACACTCACGATTAAAGAGTTTGCTAATTATAATAATCGCAACGGCATTTATTTTAAAATAAATTTTAATTTCGTAACAGCTTTCACCATTTTTAATGTAGATGTTAAACAACAGTATAAATATTAACAAAGTCCTTTAATATATAAGGTAATGTTACTGTTCGAAATCTGGTTAGACCGTTGGTTCGCTTTTTTGTTACAGTTGTTGGCTACAAGCCAGATGAAGAAAATACTCTTATGTTATATATCCGAAGTATATATGCTACAATCTATGGATGTGCATACGTCGAACAAAAAAATGTACACACCTAAAGTTTTCACAAAGTGCTTTTATGGCCTAAAAAATATAACATCTGACGTGATTATCCACATCCAGTCAGAACTAATATTATAAATACAAAAGTTAATAATAAAATATAATGTAAACTTAACTACCATAATATGTAATTTGTTAATCTTTCTCGTAAAAACTTCGGAACGGATATGGATGTAGTTTAGCATACTTTTTAGTTAAAAACTAACCGTTCTTTGGGATAGATGGTGCTTCATGGGTGAAATCGCCGGGCACGGCTAGTAGAATGGCTAAATTATGACTAGATTAAAAATGCTTCGCAGTTTGCTACTTTATTCACATGTTGCTGTCTCATCTATTTGATTATTGATTCTCATTTCTGCAGACTAAAAAAATCACGGTGTCACAAAAACCTTCCGCGGGCGTCCGGCTCGTACTTAAAATATGGGCTATATTTAGACTTCAATAATGACCGTGATATTTTTATTGTCACAGCACTGCCTCGACCGGTCATCAAGTAGTTATAGAATAATGTTTTATAGTAATATAATAATATAGTAGACGGTGTAATCTTTTTTGAACTTATTTTGGAAAACAAACATGAACTCTACATTCTAAGTTAACTAAGTTTTACATTGTAAACTATAAAATTCTAGAGCAATAAATAAATAAATGGTATACAATTATGGTACAGTAATATTGTTATGTGAGGATCGTGACATGCTACAATCGGTACTCTCTGTCTTCCCCATTAGGGAACTGGCATGAATGTGTTAGTGTTTTGGTTGATGTAAATAAACATGGGAAGATCTTTGTCCATTTGCAACACTCTTAATTTACATTAGACATAATAAATGTATGTCTCCTTTTTTGCAACTCTATTATCTGAATATAACTTCAGTTTAATAGCTTTATAGGTCGGTTGTTGAATTAATAAATAATAAAATTTTCGCGTCGCTTTGGTAAGTCGTAAGGAGCCCGAGGGAATGCCAAAAACTGCCTTGGGACCCGCAACAAATTAAATCAGAAGAAAATAGGATGAGTAGGATGTGTTTCCAGTTTCCCTCCCCAATCAAGCGGAGACTGTGCGGGATTGCATTGACTGTAACCGTCAAAAAAGAGATGGCAGCCAGGTGAAGCCCGGCTGCTATGCACCAAGAATATATAAATGCCTAACACATAACTACACGTTACATTAGGTTAAACCAATTCCATATGTAAGGAACGTATGGAATTGGTTTCTTCGTACTGGCTAGATTAATCACGAATTTATGCTCTTCGGTAACGAACTCCAAATTCAAATTTGTACAGCTGTTTAATCATGTATAAAAAATGAAGTGAATGACGGCCATTGAAACTCAACTTCGTTGGCCCTCATTCGTTTGATTTTTTCTTATGTTTTTTCTGTTCTACAAAATTGAAAACTTAAAATATCGCATAATTTACGAGTACAGTTCCGCCGTGGCACTAGTGCTGCGGAAACGACTCGAACGGTGAATAATGTGTATGGCGGTCGTGTTGCAAAAGAAAACACAGTTCGTTTTTGGTTCCAACGTTTTCGACCTGCAGAATAAGACCCGTGGAGGGCCTGAGACCCAAGTTTATAATGACGAGTTGAACGCTATTGTGGAAGCGGAGCCATCGCAAACCACATCCGAGTTAGCTGCAGGCTGCGATGTGAGGGATAAAGCTGTTTTAATTCATTTGAAGCAAATTGGGCAGATTAAAAAGGCAAACGCGCGTCGGCTGCTGCTTTATATTACTAAACTGTCACAATAATGAAGTTATTTTAAACCGAATCAATACCTGTGATGAAAAATTCTTTCTTCACGATAATCGGAAGCGCTCAGCGCAATGGTTGGCTCTTGGCCAGCCTGCCAAATCCTGCCCCAAGCGAAAATTAACCCCAAAAATTTATTAAGCGTTTGGTGAACTAGGGCCGGTATTGTTTATTACAGTTTTCTCAAATCTGGCCAGATATTACGGCTGAGTCTATTGTCAGCAATTGCAAACCATGATGGAAAAGCTAGCGGCTGAACAACGTATGCTGGTCAATCGCTCCACGACACTGCTGCTTCACGACAACGTTAGACCACACAATGCGCTACAGACGGCTACCAAATTGGAAGAGCTTCAATTGGGAAGTAGTCCCCTGAGCTTGCTCCAACAGGTTAACATTTTTTTTCGAAATTTGGATAACTTCTTGCAAGGGAAAAAGTTTAACTCTGATGGGGCAGTCGAAATCGCTGGTTCTTTTTGGTAAAGGGATCAATGAAGTACCTATGAGATGGAAAAAGTGCATAGAAAACAATGGCCTATACTTTGATTAATTAAATAAATTTATTTAAAAAATATCAAATTTTTGTATCTCCCATACAAAACGCTAATTTCAAATGTAAGGACCTAACATTTAATTAACTGGGCCTTCTTGCGTTACATAACATGCTGATAGTAATCCTCCAACGATTGAGGAGGACTGTGTGGCGGCTCGGCGCTATTATGCACGGATGCGGAGAAGTAGATCTAGTGGCCTTGATTCCTAGATTTCCGATGCCTATGAGAGATATCGATGTGCGCGCCGAGCCCTACGTGATAGTATACGATGGGCGAAGACGAAATCGTGGAGAGAGTTCTTGGTGTCTCTCGACCGTGACCCGTGGGGCAGGCCCTACAAATGGGTAAGGAGTAAGCTCCGCCCAGCCACTCCTATACTCACGCAGTCCCTCTCACCTGATTTTCGCGAGCATATAGTCTCCGCCCTGTTTCCATCACGAGGTGAGTAGTCCCCACCCATCATGATGCGTAGAGCAAGCTCTCCCGTCAGGATAAATGTTGAGGTACAAGATACATATGTGAGAATCACTCCGGAGGAGTTGGACATAGCAGTAATGAGAATGCGTGCAAAAAACGGAGCCCCAGGCCCTGACGGCGTCCCGGGCCGTGTTTGTTGCCTGGCATTGGACTCAGTGAAGGTGAAACTTCGGCAAGTGTTCTCTTGTTGCATGACGCATGGTAGCTTTCCGAGTCGATGGATGGATGGTCCTGACAAGAAAGTCGGCCATTAAACTAACCCTCAGCTTACCGTCCAATAGTTCTACTGGATGAGACCAGCAAATTGTTAGAGAGGATGATCGCAGCTCGCATCACGCGTCACTTGGAGGTGGTTGGACCAGGTCTGAGTGAGAATCAGCTTGGATTTCCTTTGGGTAGATCCACTATTGGTGCCATCGCGAAACTAAGGTCCGTGGTAGAAGAGAAGGTCTCTCGGGGTGGGGTTGTTATAACTGTGTCTTTAGACATCTGCAATGCATTCAATTCCCTGCCCTGGGAAACTCTACACAAGGTGCTGCGATTCCACTCAGTACCCCGGTACCTGCGCAATCATAGCTCGAGGCTCATCACGCGGACAGGCCATCCTTGCGACGGCAGCAGTCACTCAAGTAGTACGTCGCATCCGCCCTCTGGGTTTGGAGATGGCACTGTCGAAATCTGAAGCTTTGAGCCTACACGGCATGCGCAACAGACCACCGCGAGCGCTGGAAATAGAGGTCGCAGGGACTAAAAATGTTGTAGGGACCACTGTATATTACTGGACCTGGTTCTTGATAGTCGATGGACTTTCAAAAATCGTTTTGTTCGGTTATCACAACGGGTGACGAAATCTACAGCCGGTCCGGCCTGGCTTCTGCCTAATTTAGGCGGGCCAAGCCTCGGTTGTCGTCGATTATTTTTAGGCGTGATCCAGTCAATGGCGATGTATGGTGCGCCAGTGTGGACAGAAGTAATATCAAGACAAAAGTAATAATAATAGCAAGACTTTAGCGACATGGTTCATGGACATGGAGACAAAAGTGCTAGCTGACGCCTATTGGCAGTGCTTAACTGTACGTGAAGTGGAAGGTAGAAATCTGACACCTGAAGAGCTGCGTATATGGAAGAGATTTGGCCGAGAAAATTCAATTCAAATGTGGGAAGAAAGGCTGCAGGCGCCGCGAGTCAGTGCCGAACTATTAACAGCCATGCGTCCTGTTCTTAGAAAGTGGATGGAGCGCCCAGGTTTTCTGACACAGATTTTGACTGGACATGGCTGCTTTGGTTGCTACCTGTGTGAGGTGGTTCAGCTGAAATCTACACCGTCTTGTCAATTGTTTGGTATGTCTCGGGACACTGCTCGTCATACCTTGACGGAATGCCCTGTTTTGGCAGAGGAAAGGGCTACACTCTTTGCAGTTGTAGGCGTAGTTCTCTCGCTGCCAGTATTAATTATTTCCATGTTGGACAGTGAGGAAGCCTGGAATGCGGTTGATTTCTTCGCAAACTGCATCATGTCATGAAAAAGAGAGGTGAACCGTTTGAGAGAGGCGGTCATTCAATCCACCTCGGCGAAGACACAACATGGCGCCTAAGGAGGGGTCAGAGGGCGACGGCTTGGGGAAGTCATCGTCCGCTCAAGGGGCCCTAGTTGATAGGTGTGCTGCGTGTTCCAGTACACCTTAATGTAGTTAACTAGGGAGTATCCCTCCAAGAAGTTCCTACAAGGGTGTCCGCAGGTGGAGTCGTGGTCACATGCCAACACTTTCCCGTGGCTCCTCCAATGGCGGATGAGCTGGAACACCGCTGGGGTTTAGTGGGTATGGGGAATCAATCGGTTGTCGGTTCTCAAGTCCCCCTCAGGATTGCTCCGCCCTGAGGGCATGCTTAAAAGCATACAGTAGCGAAAAAAAACATGCTGCCAGTAATATTTATGACAAAATTGTTTGAAAGCACGAAATTATAAGTATAACTTACCAATTTTCTTATTTTAAATCTTTCATATATTTTAAGTGTGCATTTTGCAACTCAGCGAGATGTGTCATGATGCACAAAAAAGCGGCCACACATCGACACTTCGAAGGTTCGGTATCAATTTTATATTTTGTTCATTACATCTCGTATAATTGAACAAACGACAGGTAGTTTTGGACGTCATTATTATCATTATTGAATTAATAATAGGTAATCATCACGATCTCCGTCCAGTAGCTGGTCCGGGGTGGATGCGAGTAGCAGGCGATCGGCCGTCTTGGCGTTCATTGAAAGAGGGCTGTGTCCAGCAGTGGACCGATAAGGTCTGATAATGATGATGATGACGAATCATTATTACATGAATGTAAAGACGTGGGGCTGTAACGTACTAGTTAAATATACCTACTTCTAGTAAGACCCTGGTTCGAAGAGATTAAAATATTTAAAAGAATGCTTATGTAATGTGGTTTTCCAAGCCGGTTTAAGCCTACAGTTCAGAAACTAACTGCACTTGCCAACCAATACACTTTTTATAGTATTATGGATCAATGACTGAATACGCGTTAGAGGTATTGCTGCATTACGGGCGAATTGAGCATGCGCGTCGCACGGTCGGGACGGTACCTCTCGTTCGCTTACCGCTGTAAAGTGACAGTTACGCTGTCGCCTTTTGTACGGCTTGTGAGTTTCAGTTGTTTCGTTCGAGCAGGGCTGAACAGGAGAGCAATACTTTTGCACAGCGATTTTGCGGATATTTATGAGCGTAGGCAGTCATCAAACGGTCTGCCTTTACGATTGTCCCCTTATACTGTGAAAACAAAGGAGCAGTCGGTGACTTTTTAATAACTACCGACGCCCATAAACGTCCGCATAATTGTTATGCAGACTTGACGGGTAAAGCTCGTATCATGTGCGCGAGAGGTATCTCTCCGCTCGTGCCGGCGATTTCGCAATGCAGCATGGCACTACTTCTTACAAAACCGATGATAATGTTGACAACACAAAGTAAATGGTGACAATGTTGTAGATGTCGTGAAGCATATCTGCGCCGTACAGCGGCGCGCCGTCGCCAGTTCGCTTTCCTTTCAATTAAAACGGTGCAGTACACTCGCGTTACTCAACCACTTGCGCTTAAATTGTTTCCGCGCTAGCTGTGCCCCGTGTTTTAACCCGCACATAATTCATTCCAGTCATTTTTTCGGGATAATATACTAGAAAAAATATATTAAAACACCGGATTGTCATCTACGCCTGTGACAACTCTCATCCGAATCCGTGGAGTAGATTTTGTGTGTAGGGAACATACATACAAACTTTAAAATTTTTAATATTAGATAAAAAGTATCTTCAAGCCTGTATCCCCGAAGAAGTAGGCAGACCCGCGATTAGCCAAGGTACTGAGGCCCATGATGACATAGGTGGCAATCCTATGGACACTTCGGGCACATTCCATTCCCGGGCAATATAATGTGTGCTCAGTATAATCTGAGAAATATTTAATAATAGTTGCCCGACCTGGGGATCGAACCCAGGAACCCCACACGGCTAATGGTCTCAACAGGCGACACCCGCACCGTTACACCACAGAGGCGACTAATAATAATTAATAATAGATGTGCCTTTATCTTTAGCGGTATAATTATTTTTATGTTATTCCAGATTGTAACCTATAACCACTTCTGACAAACTTCATCAACATCCGTTTAGCAGTTTGTTGAGTGAATGAGTACAACATACAAACTTACGCATTATTAATACTATTTATGCCCCGTGGTTTCGTTTGTGCAAAATCTATCCCAAGAGAACTATTATTGTTTTATTATAGACATATGATGAAACTTTATAGGAATACTATATTAGTTATTTTGAGTATCGTTCGTTATCAATCCGTTTACCTATCAGTTGACCGCAGAGCTGATGATGATGATAAGTGCCAAGACAATGTATTTCGCGTAATGTTCTCTGTAATTCTGTGTGAAATTTGAGTGAAAATCAGCTGGTCACGTTATTACGTGATAAATTTGTCGGTGTTTTTAGCTCTTTAGTTATAGTCTCAGAAGGTAAAATATGGCAACACGCCAAATATTAACTAGCTTAGGCTATGTGACAGTCGTGCACTTTATGTAGAGAGATTTATTTAGATGCCACTGAATAGGGTTGGCATGCCGCCTTAAAGTTGCTGATGAATACTTGGGGTTTGTTTTCTGTGGCCTATTAGCAGAAGGCCGAAGGAGGCCAATGCCTTTTCCTTATGTGCGGATATACATGTAGTGGTCAAAAGTTCCGATTACTAGTTTTCCCAAGGTAGTAGAGTTACCTGAGGGTACTCAGGTAACTCTACTCTACTACCCATTATTTTTTTACTCTAAAAACCCATTAAATTTTATAGTATGGCTAAAGAGCAATGAGAGCCATCTCACGATTACCGACGCGAATGAAAATCCGCATAATTACTACGCCGATGGGTTTCCCTTCGCCCCCCTCCCCTCAATGGGCCAACGACTACTCACAAACTACACGAAACGCGACACTGCAGATGTCACTTTACGATGGTATTATGTGAGATAATAATGATCAAAGAAGTAGATAATGTGAAGAAATATATTTGTGTTACACCAACATTTCTTTGTTTGTTGCTTAGCAATGGCGTTGCAGTCCATCCAGGGTCATTCATTCTCGAAAGGAAACCCGTATGGAGTAAAAAGTACATTGGTGTTTGTTATGTGTAGATCTAGACATGTCGCGACACGTAGATTTTTTCTCACTTTGCGTTTAATTTGTGCATTGTTTGTCAGATCAAACAATGGCGCCATTACCGAAACCATGCGAAAGGCTTCGCTGCTGCCGGTGAAAGTGACCGCGTCCTTGTAGGGATGGATCCGCGTACCAACACGGCTTGATTGAGCTGCTACCATGCTATAACAATTTGTGTACTGACGAACGAATCAAACATACACCATTTGCGTTATGATAATAATATTGTCGTCCGAGCCGAATTTCAGCCACGTCGGCCATCTCTATAGTGACGAGCCAGCTGCGCGGGACGTAGTAGTGCACAAGTGTGTGCGCAGGCACAAGCGTGTGCGCCGGCACATGCGTGTGCGCCGGCACATGCGTGTGCGCCGGCACAAGTGCGCTCCCTGTTCCCTCGTTCTCCTGTTCCAATGGAACGACTGTTTGCGTTAAGAATGCTGTAACATCTGTATTGTAATTATGTTAAGATGGATTTTAATGGATTTTATTTTTATAATAAAAAATATAAAGCAAACGAGCAGTCGAAAGTTTTTAATGTCTCCTACTGGGTGTATTAAACATCAACATAAATGCAAGTAGGGGCAAAAACATTTAAGGAGGTACCTCTCACGCACACGACACCGTCTTACTAATTTACTTAGTAATTAATATTACAGCTATGCTATGACGTTTGAGGTGTTGAGGTGATGACAGAAGGAGGACAACGGATCTGCATTACCGCTATGTATCCACATGGTCGTCTTTTGTCCATTGCGACCACTACTCGTTTGCCCCCTTTATACAATAAATCAGTCACGACCTTATTCTGATCGTAAAATGTCGAATAAAATAATTTATCAAAAATACTCATTTCGAAGAACAATTTGACGTCACTTAGAGGTTTTAAGCTTGAATGAATCTTCTCGCTTTACATAAAAGATAGCTGGTTCGGAGCATTTTGTAATTACTACAGTTGCTAAATGTAACATTGCTTTTGTAGCTTGACTTGTGGTTGAAACCCTGTCAACGCGTTTACTGTTCATTTCTCATGTCAACTCCTTAGTATTTTCCCTCACGATTCCCCGAGTGTCCTTTTTATTATTTTTAGGTAGAGATGGTAATTATTGTATATGTCCAATCAATCCTCAATGCAACATTCAATGCACGATCTCGATACCAATTAAGAGAAATATTTACCAATTGCGATGAATATAAGAACACTACATCAATAATAGTTTTCCTTAAAAATGCTTCATAGAAATAGTACTATGAAATACTATTTAGTAAATTGTCGTTACAGGAAAAATACTTTTACGGATGTCATCGCGGTTTATTTAATTACTTCACTGGTCCGACGTCTCAGAAGCTCTACAGCAACGATTGTCACGGGTCGACTCAGTCCACGTTAAGATTCAATCAAGTCCACATCCAGAATAACATTCGCGTAAACTTAAGACATCAAAAAATTGACATTATAATAAAGACTTTCGATATGACAAGGATAGAGAACAATTGACTATTCAAGTGACTAAAGCACTTTGAGATTAGCGCGCTCAAACAAACAAACAAACAATCGTATTGGCATAGGAGTATATATAACATTGGCTATTATTATAACGTTCTAAAAGTGCATACAATTTGTAAGTCTGGTCACAAGCAACACTATCACGTGACCCTGAACTGTTAAATCATAATTTACTATCACGCTTTAATTAGAACCTTTCTATAATTCCATAGACGTACAGTCTAATACAGTCAAATGTCAGATTATTGTGAAAAAGTGGAGTCACGCTGCATTCTAGCCTAAACGGGCTAGTACGACAGGGGAGGTACCTCTCGCTACACACGTTAAAAAGGGAGAGTTATTCTTTCCATTTTCGTGTGATTTTTGAGTTTACGAGCACATTGATGGGGAGGACGCACGAATGACAAGACGTCGACTTCACACTTAAATGGATGTCTATGGGCGTCAGTAGACATCAAAGGCCTTCAACTACTCATATGTATGTACACTTAAAATTTAAAGAGACCCTATAATTGAAACCGTTGCATACTCTATGTACGTAGAGTAAATTGCAGTCAAATATCAGATCACACAACCTTTTTTATCACCAGACAACCAAAATAAGACAATCGAAGTAAGATAAAGTGCGGTAACGGAGTTATATCTTCTATATATTTATTCGATACATATCATCATCATACTTACCATTTATACATACTTATACATATTGTCGTACAAATTTTACAAACTGAAACCTTTCTGTTTTATTACTCACGGCAGAGAAAAATTGTATCGTAATTTTACTCGCCGCATTTAAAGTCATATCCTAATGAATAAAATGCAGACTCTATTATTTATATAGAGTTTTTAGCAATCCGCCCCAGCTTCGCCCGGAAATGACGTGTTACTTTAACAAATTATACACTAAAGCCTTCCTCGGGAACCGTTCTATTAACGGGGGAAATCCGCATAAATAACAGTTCAGTAGATGTTGTGAAAATCGTTCACATACGGAGAGACTGCTTTTGGGGATTTTGTCTTATAATACATAACAGCGCGTTGATGTCTTTTGTACGCGGCCAGTTTACGCCGTTCTCATATTGTTCGTACAATCTCTACATAATTTGTCTGGATATCGTGCGTATTCCTATTTGTATGGTATGTTCTAATTAATATTCAACTGTTGTCTACTAGTTACTGCGTCACACGTGTAGTTTCGTTACCTAATTTATGACTCGATACTTCATAATTTTATGTGTTGTTCCTTTATAAGTCATATTATATATAAATGTATATATTCTATTAATATCTTGTCAATTTAGATTTATTTTCGGAGATTTCTATAAGTCTGCTGATACACATTATCTCTGATGAGAAAATTTTATTGTATTCTATGTTTCAAATAGTTCTTTTTAAATCAATGAATTGATTTGTATTATTTGAAATACACTTTATATGAATGACAGCAGCTTGGTGATCAACAATACAGGTGAACAAATACTGTACAATCACCAGTTTCTTATCATAATTTATCAAGTTATTTTTTTTCAATCTACTATTTTGAAACGTGCGGAAAGTGAGTTGGAGACGCTCCATAGGCGTGTTCCATAGCAACAAACAAATAAATATATCTCGAAAATTACCAAAGCGATTTTGTCGAAACAAATTTTCTTTTGAAATTTTCATTAAAGTGTATAATCAAATTTTCTTGTACAAAATTCCCCTGATCATTCAACAGTTAAAGGGGGAGCAGCATACTTTTTATCCGTTTAGAATTATTTTTCTTGTAAAAAAGATATCCCTCAGATACATGTATCACAGCCACCAGTTCGACGTATTAATTTATATATTCTTCTAGCCACTGCTGCCTTTCAACTCGCTGAGATTGTATGATATTTTGGACTTATATTGTATAAAGTGACTGAGAGAAAATAAATTATTGTCATAATTTGTGGGTGAAAATGATGTTAACATAGAGTTTCACTCGGAGCTAAATGTAGAGCTCTACATGTAGAGCTCTACATGTAGAGCATTACATGCTCACCAAGGACGACTATCGATCATAATTGAAGTGCAACTCACTCTGGCTGAACCGTTGCTAAGTGGGTTAGGAGTTGCATATGCAATATTATATAGAAAGTAGACCAACACAACCTGTTCCAGCCGCGTATTAGTCATAGTTATTATTCATTAATTTAGTGTATAGAACTTGTAGTTTGATTTTGTGTGGTACACTCTCAAATGAAGTAATTTTGATGAAAGGAAGAAGCTGTGGGGTAGAATAACTCCTGTGGCTGCGCGTTTGATGATGTTTATGAACGTCTGCTGATATCCTCATTTTATCCGACTGCTCTGTCCCCTATATATAAAAATATACATATAGTGTAATGGGGGCAAATGAGAAGTCGCAACCTTTGGATGGCGGAGTCCATTCCCATCCTCTTCAATTTGCCACCGAAACTCGCAAACCGCATGAAACATGACAGCTGTCACTTTTGAGACAATACAATGTGCCCGAGAGGTAACAGGTCGTACCCGCCTAATTTAGGTGCAATGCAGCCTGGGACACTTTAGTAATAAGAGTGTGCAAACTTTAATTTCTCCAGTAGGATGTCTTGATTGCTTTACCATAACATAGCTTAAATGAGACTGGTTCGCTAAGATTACGGAAAACCTAGGATCTAAACTAGTACTTAACTTGCAAATTGCCTTTGAACATCAGCAGTAATATCACATTAGCTGGTGATTCGAACAAACTTTAGACATACCTATATATAGTAATGATATATATTTCTATTGTATAGTGGGGCGAACGAGTGAGACTCTTTTGGTCAGTGACAGCATTTGGTAACTTAATTAGTATACTCGCAACTACGAGATAAAGTGTATCATGCATTGTAGCAGTACTGAGTCGGCACGACCGGGGAATTAGCTCACACTCTCATAGCACTGCTACAAAGAGACAACTAATCTGTAGCATGTGACACGAATGTCATTTGTGAGGAGAGTAGGAAGGAGAGCAACACGCCCGCATAACAATTGTGTGGATGTATATGGGTGTCGGTAGACATTTAATCAGTGCTTGTCTGCATCATTTTACTATAAAAAGGAGTGCTGTGGTGAACAAAATATCTTATTTGTAAGGAATAATATTATTTTTTCCACTCAATCTTACTCTCCCAGCGTATCACCGGTATCCAAGTATTTGCTCGAAATGATAACAGCATGTCTTGTAGTTACCATTTGATAGGAATCCTGGTTAGATCAGTCGAGATCATTACGACCGCAGTTGTATAGAGTTGGCTGCCTGTTGATCTCAACTACTCCAAGCAGGCCGTCTAGGGCAGTTGTTCCTCTGCAATGCAGCAATGGCATCTCATTAAATAGCTCTATTAAAGAGTTCTAGTAAATCAGCAAAAATCGACCTGTTTTATTTACGTGAGCCGTAATTATATATCGCGAAACTTTAACAGTTAATTTGGCAGTCAAACCAGAGCTAACCTTCAAAATAAAAAAACAAAAGTAAAAGTGACTCGTGTGGGACGTTATCTGTTAGCATTTAAAATGTTATTATGTTAATCTGATACTTTGATAGAGCTATTAATTGTTTCGCTACCATTTTAGTTGTTAAGTATAACAATCTACACTGGTTCTCTGTGGAATCAAGGATTTGACTTAGTTTATGACTTTATCACATTATATACATTTATGGTATAAGATATTTATTGCATATTTTTGTTGGCAGTCGGAGCATTTCGATGACTACCAACGCCCATATACATCTGCATAATTTTGTAGCTTTTCAGATCAAGTCAAGTAGGGTGCAGAGAAAAAAATCGCTCCGTGTGTAC
This sequence comes from Eumaeus atala, assembly GCA_017140195.1. Taxonomy (NCBI): domain Eukaryota; kingdom Metazoa; phylum Arthropoda; class Insecta; order Lepidoptera; family Lycaenidae; genus Eumaeus; species Eumaeus atala. The sequence continues at coordinate 210,169 of JAFELO010001805.1, forward strand.
GTAGCCGAGTATTATAAAGAGATTAATGCATTTAAATGTTTGACTCGAAAAATATTCAAGTGTTATGTAATATTCAAGTTGAAAATATATGTTAAGTAGGATTTTACAGTAAAAGTATTTTATTTCGATTTCAGAACATTATATCAAAATATAGCGCTATAAGTATAGTAAGAGATCCCGCCTAGTTCATGGATGTTTGTATGTGTATTATATGTATTTCTATAATAAACATTTGTAACAATTACAAAAAAAATTAAATTTGTAGAAAGGTATTAAATATATATTTTGTTGTCTAGTACCTGTAACACAACCTTACAGTCCTTACGGTACTTAGCACAGGGTTAGTCTAAGGATATTATTATTTTGACGAGTAAGAAAATACGTTTGCCTTTGCTTAATAATTTTACTAGATAAGTATATTGTTTAAGCTAAGTTTAAACGGATAGACGAACAATGCTAATTGGGTTCATCGTGGCCTAAATCCTCATTGATGAATACAGACATCCGCTATCTAGAGCCAACTGACCCGTGCATATCCTTAGATCTAGACTAATTATTTACTAGTTACTTAACAGGAAACTCAAATTTACTTAGAGAAACCACAAAGCAAGGCCTCGGAGACTATCAATGGTTGAGATAAGATTGCGGGGAGATGGAGTGTTGTTTGAACAATCCGCTAAAAGTAAGGTAATGAAAGATTTCACAAGCACGAGACACCGTCAAAGTGTACCCGACCACAAGGCCATTAGCGTGATTTGAAATAGAAAATAGAAGCCGCTATTATAAGCTCATTATACAAATATGTACTTCACTGGTGACCTGTAAACGTCGCCTAAAAGTCTAAAACATTTTTTTATATTTTAAAGGGGTAAAATTGCGGTCGGAGCCTTTTGCCCCATTTATATCTCATCATCATTATCCTCTAAGCCTCTCTCAATGAACGCCAAGACGACCGATCTCCTGCTACCCGCATCCATTCCGGACCGGCTACTGCACGGAGATCGTCTTCCCACCTGGTGAACGGTTGACCAACACTACGTTTTCGAATTCTGTCGGACAGTGAAACATCCAACAAAAACCGCAAACTAGCGGACCAGTCCTAACTTAAGAGGCCATGTGTCTGCCTCGTAGGACATCATATACAAGTATCATAAAAATTTGAGCTGTTCCTGAGCTTCCAGTGGCCAATGGTAGCGAGGGTGGAAGGACGACAACACCGAACAGGTCTTTATGACTTTTATCTTTCTGTCTATATCTTCTTTCATCAACTAATTGTAATGTACATCACTCACTACAAGTTGTCGGTGCGCGCACATTTCTCGCACGCGGCAGATAAACGCCTCGTATTGTAAATATCAATTATCGCGGTCTCATTCGCGAGTGGTTGTGAAGTCGCGGCGTTCGAAAATTGTTAAGTTAAACAAAATTTAATGGGAGCTATTTCATTGCTGAATTGCAATAGCACCTTACTGATAGCGCTACTCTGTCACGCTTATTTCGGTCTTCGGTGGTTCGGTTGTCCGGTGGTCCATTAGAGGGGGAGCAGGGAAGGAGCATGTGGCGAACGGCTGCCACTGCTGGTAGCGTGGCAGTTAATCCACATGTTACGCCGGAGGCTCGCAACTCGCCCAGGTCATGGACGTTTATATATACATATATACGATACTTATCACGAGACTGGGCTCATGTGGTGAGGTAAGTTCACAAATATTATTATTATTATATTAACACCACAATTGTGTGGATATCTATCGGGACCTGGCAGCCTCCAAAAGGCTCCGATTTCTCGCATGCCCCGTATACTGTAAAACGGCCGGATGTGATAATGGTCCGATTTACTCAGTAAGTGGTATTAGTATATTACTCCCAGGTACCTAGCGTTAGTATATTACTCCCAGGTACCTAGTATTAGTATATTACTCCCAGGTACCTAGTATTAGTATATTACTCCCAGGTACCTAATATTAGTATATTACTCCCAGGTATTACTCCCAGGTACCTAGTATTAGTATATTACTCCCAGGTACCTAGTATTAGTATATTACTCCCAGGTACCTAATATTAGTATATTACTCCCAGGTACCTAGTATTAGTATATTACTCCCAGGTACCTAGTATTAGTATATTACTCCCAGGTACCTAGTATTAGTATATTACTCCCAGGTACCTAGTATTTCTGCTTTTCGATCTGTAGTATATGTAGATCCAAGCAGACAAACTGACGATATTGGTTTATGAATAACTAATTACATATTGGCTTAGCGAAAGGTTTAGATGAGCGAGTAAACTCGGCACAAACACAAACTTGTTTAAACAATTATATTATTGTTAAGTATTTCATGCGAACTAGATTTACATAGAAAAACAATTGAAAAGAATTTTCCTCGAGAAAAAGTTTATAAATGTACTTTGATGGAGTTTTTGATTGTCTATCAACATATTCATTAGGTTGATCCAGATATTTGAACATTTTGATAATTATGAAACTTTGATAATGTAACCAACGCTGTAAAAAACACCAAAGTAAATCCTTATTTCGCTGCAGAAATTATTGACAATCAGCTATCCCCACAGACGTTGTTCTGTCATTAATGTAATTTAATGTCATTACCATCACATAAGGTAATGATGACATTATCATGAATTTATAGTTTATATATTTTTAGTAAATCCATTATTTTTTATCATATGTCGTGAAATATCCGTGCGGAGCCCGGATGGACTGCTAGTGAATAGATGTATAAAAAATTGCTTTTCACCTTTGTAGGTCTTGCGATAATAATCTAATGATATGCCATGTTGCTCCTCCCTCCTCCCTCCATGATGAACGAAATTCATGCAGATAAAAATGTGTAAAAAGCTCTTTAAACACTTTCTTCCAAATGTTTTCCTCGGTAATGAATTGATTTGAGTGTCGCGGGAATCTGAGAGATTCGCTTTTAATGTTCTATTGTGTACATATATTGTATAGTTCAATTTCTTTTTGTAAATGATCTACGTGCAGCACAGGATGTGCATGCTGCACATTCTGATGATGTGATAGCAGGAGATCAGTCTCCAGCAGAGAACTGGTTCAATGGGGTGTGAAAAGGAGGACAACGCATCAGTATAATTCTGTCATGAGCGTCGTTAGTTGTTGAAAAGCTCCGGTTTATCGTTTGTCCTCCTATACTATAAAAAACGACTGATAATTATGATTACGATTAGAAAACATCAAGGGTAGAGTTGAAGAGCAATGTAATTCGTTTCGTCGTCACCATCGGCGCAAAAAAGAAAGAACATGCGCCCTTATTCGCAGGCATGCTTCCCTTCCATTTATCATAACGTGGTCGTACATAGCTTATAGCCTTTCCCAGTAAATAGGCTATCTCACAGCGAAATAATTTTATCAATAGGAGCAGTAGTTCCTGAGTTTAGCGCGTTCAACCCGACTAACTCCTCAGCTTTATGATATTTGACCAGTATAGTTGCTGCCGCAGGGTGCGATAATTTGAAAGGCGACGCGGTTGCTGCGCCGGACGGTCCCGTTCTAAATACACAGGAATTCGTTTAAAACGTTGCTTTCTAAAGCCTCCGGCCGCGGCGTCTGAACACATCAACACTTTCGCTCGCAACACGATGCAATGCTCGAATAATATGTAAATTAAAACGAACACACAGTGTTATGCTGTTTTATGCATTCATTATGTCATTTATACAATTTTTATTTGGGGATTCCTAGTTTTGTTATGATTTTTTGTTATGAATTTACTAGAAATTCTTCCTTATCTGAATGTTATTAAATGAAATTGTGGATCAATATATGAACAAGAAATATCGTCTGCTGCTTCTACAAAAGTAAGCTTTCGTTCCAAATTTAGTAACAAAGTAGGATAGACTATAGACTGGTAGTTGTGTATTTTCTAAGTGTTTCCTAGTGCACAAAATATTTGATCGTAACTAACGACATGATTCATAAAATCAGCTTCCGCCTTTAAAATTTTAACATTTATTTTATGTATAAAAAGGATTTTCTCTGACATATTTTTCACACCTTTATTAAAACGTTGAATCTATACCATTTTAGAAAATGTTATATATCCTACATTCATTTCAGTTAATGTAGAATTCTAATTATTTAATAATTTCCAGTTCCAGGTGAAACTAAATTAAAACCTTTAGAATGTATTGCTTAGTTTTAGGCCGTCTTACACCTTAAACTCAATGACAACAATACATCATCACGCCAGATCCCCTAGCATTACGGGGTAGGCGGATAAACCGAACGGCCTCATGTCAAGTTCCTTACACACATGTCTCGCTTCCTTCTGAATGTGGAGTCATAACCTTCACACCTTCGCACAGCACCCGATCACCCCGTATACCTTGAGCTCGCGTGCCAGTAATTTTTAATCCTCAGTTTCCAGCCATTATGAATCGATTATCTGTTAATTAATTGTGCGGTACCATCGCTAGTGGCCACTACAGTTCCGTGTCACCGGCTATGTGTTACGCTATTACAGGGATTTAAAAAAAAAAACAAATTGCTATACAATTCCACACATCTAAAGCTTTCTAGTCTATCTACTGCACTTACGAGTTGTGGATGTACTAGCACACCTCTGCCTACCGCTTCGGAGATGACACGCGTGAAGTTACTTTTTTTTATCTACTGCCTATTTGCTCGTTTAACCTCACCTGTCGTTACTAAATTTATAATTATTTCAATACAGCTTCCAGGTTAAGTTCACCCTATACATTATGTTTGTTTATGTTTACTTACTCCACTACAATATTCTAATGAGGGTCTCGGTCACAGTGTCGTTCCGATACCTCATGGTCTTTTTAATAGTGGCTTATAGAATCAGATTCTGATGCTGCCCTCGCCCGCCTAATTATGTTGCTTATGGCATATACACGCAGTTATTAGTGTACTTCGTGACTTCCACCACCGCATAGAGCCATTTAGCATAGTAGCAATAGCAGCATTTAGATATAACATGAGCTAGGCACGGATGTGCATCGGTGCTTCAGTGGTATCATCGTAATCATTTATTAGTACTAAAAGTACTAAGTATAGGGTGTTAGTTTTATAAAATATTGTTAAAACGGAATGTTATAGTCTAAGAGCCCGTGAATGTCCGGACCAGGCCATCCTACTGCCCATTGGAGGAGAGGAAATAAAGGTCATGCATTGGCGGTAAGTAGATCGGTCATACCAGCCCAATTATGCAGTACAACAACCCTGTTTCTCACTAGGAAGATTCCTTTATACTATAGGGGAATTAGCAATCGGTTTTTTTTATCACGCCCATGTCTATAAACATATATGGCTACACATAATACTGCCGGGTACACATAAACCGCACGAAACGCGACAGCACAGGTATCAACGTATCATGTGAGCGAGACGTACCTCCCAGTTCATGACGGACCAATTCGGCTGCAATGTAGCATGGCACTACCTCTTACCGATATATTATATAATATTCAAATAACACATAAATTATACATTTACTATACAAGTAACAGAAGTAAGAATTAGTAAGTCAGTAGCTTCTATTAATTCTTACTTTTCTTGTAGTAACAAAAGACAACTAATAGTGTGATAACAGCGCCAAGACATCAAAATACGACTAGCGATGATTGTCTAAAAGTTATATTGTCGTGAGAAACGCTAAACTGTCAAACTGCACTGTGTGGGAAAATGTATTTATTGACTGTATACGTTTACTTGTATGGGCTCTCCGACTAGGATTTTTAAATATTTTGAAAGAAGAAAGTTGATTAAAGTGTATGAATCGAATAAAGTCATTTAACATTACACTGTTGTAAGGTATCAACTAGTCGAATGAAATTAGCATAAGCCAAGAAATTTCTCTTCCTTTCCTAGCGTTCTACCTTCAAACAAATTTCTAAGTATAACTTTAATTTTTATCATATCAATTGTTTCGTAAGAGGCCATGCTGTATTGCAGCTGAAAGGGGCTGTTCCGATCCTGTAGGTACGTCTTGCTCTCATAATACCGCCACAGAGTGACAATATCCTGTCGCGTTTTGTGCAGTTTGTGAGTGGTGGTCCATTGAAGTGTAAGAAAGTTGTAGTGAGAAACATTACAATATGATTGCATATTAGTTAGGTATACATGTTGCGTCGTGTTGTTGTCATGTTCATGGGTGTCAACATAATCTTCCGACTGCTGGTCTGCCCCTAGTTTGAGGTCACAAATAAACATGACGATGGCAAGTGAATTCTATAATCGTTAAAGTGAGAGGCACAGACAGTTCCGTATCGGTTATAAGCTTTCTCAACGTGCACTTGACTATACTAAAAATATTACAGGTCCGGCAGCGAGTGTTTTGTTATTTAGCTAATAGCCAACGTAAGAACAAGCGATGTTTAACGGTCTGTACTGTCATAAAATATGTGAATTGTTGTGTAAACACTACACTTAGGTGTTTTTAATTTTCATGTTAATAAATAATGGACAGGTATAAGCCTTCATTTGCAAACAACAACACAACAAATGTTGTTTTCCTTGTTGTGAAATAGAAAGGACTTGTCCGATATCCGAATCAAATCCAATATCATTGCCGAACAGGTAACCCTACGAAAAATAAAAAACGAAATGATTTAAATTTTACAATTATTGGCTTGCTGAGTTTCAACGGTTTCTTACGACAGGTTAAGCTGTTAGTATATTTATTTGCCTACGTTCAAAAAGTAAAACATTTCGTTATCAGAAAGATCATACTACTCTTTAGCTAATTAGCAGCGCTTTTGGCTTTCATCCGCACCACCCGCGTACTGTGCTTCTTTTAGCCGTTGCGTGGTAAATAGGCTGTGTAACACTAAAATAATTTCGTAAATCGGGACAGTGATTCCAGAGACTAACGCGTTCAAACAAACAAACACTTCAGCTCTATCATTATAAACCTAATATTTAAGGTGCATCGAAATGATCAGATGTTGTGAAAAAGAGGTTTATAGCTTCGAGTACACCATTCTGGCGATGATGATGAATGCAACAAATGCAATGTATCAATTAATATGTGCCAATATCGTCCGTTCGATAAACAATGAGTGCATTACATCAACGATCGCTCTACAAGGCAACGAGGCTACCGCGTCGCGAGTGGTCAGTGACCGGCGAAAGTGTCCGGTGTCGACACGTCGCGTGACTTGCCGTACACGCTGTACACATGTTCGCATGCAAATACTTCTGATTCATAATTTATATCGATGCTGTTTCAGATTTAGTTTTTCGTACGGCCATTCTTTGATTGATCGATCCGTTTTTAAACAGGCTTGGCCCACCACTCGCTCCCACCGCTGCTACTCCTGTCTAACCAGGATCGACAGCGGGTCGATGATCTCAGGAAGTACGAGGAAAAGTTAAAACCTTCTTTGATCGATCTCTTGTCTAATAATAATTATTATATCTTTGCTGAATTTCTGTAAACGTATACTCCCAGTATTTCCTGTATCTGTTGTTCTATAAAAGCATAGTCCTTTTTCACAACCACTTCCTAAGAGGTCCCCCGGACTCCGATGGACCGTACTAACCGCAACAGAATAACTACACTAACACTTCACACCGGTGTTATGAGCCGTTCTCATCATATAATACGTGTACTGAAATAATTAAACCTTGGTATCACAAATCAGAAGTTTAAATTGATAGGCAGCGATATTAAATCATTTCCAAGAATCCAGGAACAGTGGAACCGACAAAAAATATCTATTCCGCTCCCGATTCCGAATCATATTCAATGTTATAACCATTAAAATGACGAATGAATAAACATAGCAATAGATATCGCATATCCTACTTATAATATAAATGCGTAAGTTTTTTATTTCACAGTCATTTTTAAAAACTGTACTTAATCACATCATGATTCCGAACATGTAAACTTATGGACTTACAATTTGACCTAATTATGCTTAAAAATTGAAGCATACAACAAACTTGATCACAGATGACACCATAGTTCATTTAACTTATAAAAACTGATTTAAATATAGATAACGTATCAATTTATATCTGTATAACAGAGTTCCCAAAAGCTGTCTGTCTGTATGTGATCTATTTTCTCTAACATACCACACTTTCATGTGGTTCTCGCGCATGGTTAACTAACTAGTTTAACCATAATATTGTTACTTATATCCGTGCGGAGATAAGTATTTAATAACTTTTTATTTTTATGAGAATCACTCGCCGACATCGAGCGCGGGGAGTCCATATTTTTCTATGTACTTTAGCAATATTTCCGTTTTATTGTATTTCTTTGATTACCTACATAGGACCATTCAATATCGTGCCCTGAAATATATAAACATAATAAGTTTTCAACAGATCACAGCACAATTGTTACAAATTATAAAGCAGCGAAAACATGCTAATATCAGGTTTGAGTAGTCGATTGTGACGTTACTAAATACAGTAATGATTTAAGATAATTTGAAAGATATTTTCATTTATCTACATTTCGGTTAAAATTATACTGACTTATTTAGATTCAATTTTTGAAAATATAAAAGTTTCAATTTGCTGAGACATTTTGTTGAAACAAATTAAAGCTCTATATTGTTTTGATACTGCATCGAACATATACGGAATCATTTCATCATCTGTAGCTCTGACCCGCGATTTCACCCGTGTAAAACTTGTCCCATTCTTTCAGGACAATAGGTTGGGTACCTAATTTTATGTTATTCCAAATCAGATTCAAAGCCTTCCAGTTGTTTTTGCGTGAAAGAGTAACAAACATACAAAACAACGCATTTATGATATTAGTGGCGTGTGTGAAGCGACCTGACGATCTATTCAATGGCTCAATTACGTTGTAATTTTTTTTCAATAATTTTTATTTTCAAATGTAAGATATATTTTTTTGGAACATACTCTAAAGTGTAATACTATACGTAATGTATACATGTATAAAAGGAACAACGGTTGTTTACACACTGTGTAACCTACTGTAGAGTTAGAGTATATGTGAAAATCCTGTCAGAAACGCGTGTAAGTAAGTAAAGTTACACACATTACATTGATTATGCGTTATGACTTTTTAAATGGCATACTTTTCATCTTATTCGCTGGATATTATAAATATTTGTGTGGTTCAATTGTAATTTACTATTATATGACGTTGAGCCCTTCTCGGCTTCATTATCTCAGAGCATATGGCTAGATTATGTTAACCACGCTCCAAAACCGCTTATTTATGTTTTATTTTGTTATTAATGTTTTACTCACTATCTGAGCCTCAGTGATCTAGTGATTAGCGCTACGGACTCCCATTTGAGTAGTTCAGGTTCGATCCCAGCCATGTACCAGTAAGTTTTCAAACGTAAGTACTTCTGCTGAGTGCTCTTAGGGTAAAGGAAAACGTCGTGAGGAAACCCGGATTCGTGTATTCGAATTGGACATATTCCAGGATTGGACTTAATTTTGCTTGTGGGTCGCGGAAGTAAGATAGCAGTCGCTCTGTGTAACAGCTGGCGCCCTCGTTTTTTAGCCGTCCCCGATAACATCAGATATAGAAACGGGATAAGGCTAGAAGGAAGGTCTACCCAGAATTTTTGAAAGTCTATATTAAACTCAAATTCATCAGAACCCTCTATCTGAACATAAAAAAATCTCAAAACTCTTAGACTGGAGGCGACTTCCAAGAGGGTCCCGTGGCATCCTACCGTCCTGACACTCTATATACGCCGCTGTTGGCAGATCCATGATAGACAAGTAGATGAATGATGAAATTTCAGAATATTCACGGACATCGAACGTCACTGACGAACGTAAATATAAAAATGTCTATCCATCCGTCAAGATAAGAGCCCTAAGCCCATTTATATTTTATAGTTATTATTATAATTACTAATTGCCTGGTGTGTCCCACTGTTACTCTCCGGTAGATAATTGTATAATTGCTACGCAGAATTTTGCTATCCTCCCCTTCAATGGATCACCGATAAGAGGAGGCAAAGCATCTGGAGTTTTCTTCATTTCCTCCTCATCTACGCTGGCCTTTTGGATTTATTGATACTTACAATATTGGAAGAGGTGGTACCTGCTGCGTGACACTACATCCTCCTATGCAACAGAATTTTTCCGGCACGACCGGGGAAGTACCTCGCGCTCACTTGATACCGCCGTGAAGTGGCGACGTCTCTGTCATGTTTCGTGCGGTTTGTGAGTAGCTGGTAGCCCATTGGGGGGGAGGGGAGGGGGGGGGAGATAGAAGGGCAATGCATCTGCGTAACAATCCTGTGAATGTCCATGGGCGTCGGTAGTCATCAAAAGGTTCCGATTGCTCGTTTGCCTCCTTATAATATATTGAATAACCTTGTTTTTATCTTACATTGATGAATATTTTGGTGATCTTCAAACATTTGCATGCATTAAGTTGCCACATTACTGTTCCACTTATTATATCAGCAAGACTTCTGCCCGTGAATCGTCGCGTCTTCGACTTTCACCATCAAAATATTACTTTCCTTTTCACTAAGTTTATAGCCACTGCACAGCGTGCGACTTACAAAAATTAAACTTAATATTATTTAAATGTTGTAACGATTCTGCAGTGTTTCTTTATTTTATGCGCCCATTCGGCTTATGTAGCAGATATACAATGCGAATGTTGAATGCATATTAGAAAAAGAGACGAGACTGAAAGGCCATGATCAGATTCGTCGGATGGTAGTGGTGCTTCAACACCACCTTCGGACCAGTGCCATCAGTTACAATGACTCCCGAGTCTTAGCAAACGGCGTATCTGTATGAAGAGAATAATCAACGTGGATCAAGCAGTCTCCCATGCCATGATTATAGTTGAGTTAGCAATTACAAACATTCTTATATCTGGATCTCTCTCATCTGCGGGAGAGTGGTGGCTCGGAACTCTTTTCGACTCTAAACCTAGCTCTAATCTGATGAGACCGCATTGAGCTTTACTCGCTTGAACAGTATAGAAATTCAGAGACAAAAAAAAGGAGTAAACAAGATGCCAGGACATTGACATGTGGCACGGTTCTCTTTACCTACCATCAGGGAAGTGGGTGGCGGGCTGTAGACCACACGGCCCTAGACTGAACATTAGATGTGGTTCTCTCTGACAATAATCCTGGAATTCTCTAGGCCAATCTGTGACAATTATTGTGATGTTTATGGGCGTCGGTAGTCATCATAAGTCTCCATCATAAGCTTTTGTTTATCCCCATATACTAAAAAGTAGTTTTAGACAATCTTTGCCGGATCTACATATTTGACAATAAAAACTATTTATTTTATTATTATAAATTTGACTGCCACGTGGTAAGATACCACTAGGGTAAGCATGTTCATCCACAGTTGCGAGATCCCGGGTTCGAGTTCCGGTTCGGACCAAAGTGTTATAGGGATTTATCATTCTTGAATAACAGGCCGAAGTCAGGAAGTAGACGGTATTATACCCCCGTGCCTCAGAGAGCACGGTAAGCCTTCGGTCCTGCTCCTAATTTGGACTGCCGTCCCAACCGAATAGGTGAATGAGAGAACATGGAGTCCACTTGTGAATGCGCACACACTTGTGCACTAATATATCCTGAGTAATTGGCTAGTCTCTACAGAGGTGGTCTCCGTGGCCGAAATTCGGCTAGGACGACATTATTATTATACGAGTAAGTACAATCAGTAATACATTTGTGTTGATTGTTTCAGTTAATACGATGAGGACGGGCGTGTGGTGGAGCGCGGTGGCGCTGTTGCTGGTGGCGTCCAGTGCACTACGAGCCCCACAGGTGCGTACCCTTGTGTTATTCACCACATCGTGCCGGCCCAGCCACAGTGCCGTTGGTGTTCTGTAGCTACAAATCTTTGATCTAGCATAGAAGTGAAGTGGTGGCTTTGAGGTCGCGTTTCGTACGGATTGAGAGTCTCCGAATGTACCGGGTGGAGGTTTTTTAGACATTGGGAGGAAAACGAGAATCTGAGCTCGTTGGTGACTTTACTCCCATAAACCTACGCCCAATTCCTACAATAAGGTATTAAAGTTGATTCTTTGTTGAGGAAAGTGATGCAATTACGATCACGGTCGGCAAAATACAATGAGTATATCTTGCCGACCATGATTGTAATTGCATCACTATCCTCAACAAAGATTCAATTTTAATACCTTATTGTAGGAATTGGGCATAGGTCTGGGAAACATGCAAAGAAAATGATGTAAAGCTAGCTGTGCAGTAGTTTATGTGTAAGTAGCAAATATACGTACAAACTTTGATTTGACAACACAGACATAAAGTGTACAAAATAGTCTACTCACTCCGGCAAACAATTACACGTAATTGTATAGACATATATTTGCATTTAGTATTCGTAATGATTGGTTCCGGTTTAAAGGAGTGAAGTCCACAAGTGGCAGGTCGCAGTCGGCACCAGCCACCAAGGTTGTTTGACATTCGCTCACATAGGTCTTGACACTTAGTCACTTTTATTATGTTTGTAATATAAAGAAAATGTTAGCTTTATTTTCAATCAGAAGCAGCACAATTTTTATCACAAAAAGTACATTATAGTGATGAAATGAATTGAAGGGCTATTGTCGGCGCTCCATGGACTCAGACGTGGGCAAGAAACTAGCAGTATGAATACCTCATACCTAAGTAAAACCATACTTATTTACTTTATGGACTGTGGACTGTACTTATTTAAGGGTCCTTTAATAAAGTCCTTTATAGAGATCATAACCACATAAGTACCTCTCACTCATATAAAGTAGCCACCGTATCAAATGTTATTTACCTGTTAAGTGGAATTAATTGAGATGTAACTTTCTAAGTCACGAACGTAACGCTACGCACATCTCGGCGCATCCAACTGTTTAGACATGCTGCTGGCGCGCCTTACGTGCTGCAGACAATGGCTGTTGGCGAATTAGCGTGGTTACGACGAATTAAGTAATCAAACAATCAGTTAATATTATGTTTTTCTATGTTAGAAGACATGAGCGGTCTACGGATACTAGCTTCAAGTCAACCGCGACTGTTGCGGCCGTCACTTACGTACTTAGAAGATTTAGCATCTACTGCATTTTGTAGCCAAACTAGGCCAGCACGACCGGAGAGTTTTCTCTCGCCCATATAATACCACCACAAGGAGATCCGTGGGTAGTACCCTGTTGCCAATAAGGAGGGATGCCTATAGGTAGCCATGTACTTCACAGTGACCATGAAGTCACAAAAAGCTCCAGTTTGTATATTATATGTAGGATACTAATGTAAATAATTGATTAAGAGATAATTGCGATTAGTGAATAACAAAAGAACAGTAGAGTAACTACTGTTTTATTCAAAAATTCAATAAGTATATAATTGTTAATTACAATTAAAATTGAATGAAATTAGCAGAGCTAATTTATTTTTATTGTTGGCATGGGCACAATACAAATTATCATAAGGAACTTCAATAACCTGGAAACGGTAATATCACAAAAATCTTTCGCGGGCAGTTTTGGAGGAAACCCTCAGCATCAGGTGTTCAGGGCTGGAAGAAGGAGAAAGGAATGAAATCGAATAAAATTGATAAAATTCCTTAAGGCTCCTTGGGATGATTTCATCGGAGGGTCACAAAGTGAAGACTAGGTGGTTCAGGGGCTCGCTATAAATGCAGAATTAGCTGATGTCATAAGCTATGTGTGGAGTTCTTCCAAGTGTCAATACATAGACATCAAACTCCATGAGCAAACGGGCGGGTGGACGGCCTGTAATGTCGCACCGCCAGAACACTTTCGACACTAGCATGTTGGAGCATATGTCGTGCATCTAAACAAGTGTACACCACACTGCGAGCTATCGCATGAGGAAATTTATTGTCTTAGATTTCAATAGCCCGCCTCTACTAAATGCCGTGTAACAATAGCAAACACTTGGCATCTTTCCGTGTAATTATAGTGAGAATGTCTTGATAGATATTGTCTGCGACTTCGTTACAATTGAGTATATAATTTACATATTTTAGATATAGTATTATAGTATAATTAATCTAGGCATTCTTCGTCCACTTAATGTCGTACATGTAAACACGTGTAAGTCTGTGGACGGCACACCGCAAGCTACCACTCGAGGATTGTTTTAGATTTCAATGGACTGCCTTTACTCTAGATGTCATGTAGCAATAGCTATTACTTTAAATTTTTCCACATATTTGTAGTGAAAATACCTCGATATGTACTGTCCAAGACTAAACTACAATAACAAATGTATCGTAACAATAGGGCGTTGTTTATCCGCTGTTACACTCTGACTGAATAGGCGTACTTAGCTAACAGTTTCAGATGGGAGGTAATGTTTTGAGCGTATATATATACACCGCACCGACACCACCAGTAGTACACTTTCGATAATGGCATGTCTCCGCCATTTGTCGTGTACAAACCACGTGTAGGCCGCGGCGCAAAGCTATCGCACGAGGAAATTCGTTGTTTTAAATTTCAATGGCCCGCCTTTAGTAAATGCAATGTAACAATAGAAAAGAGTCACTTTACGGCTTTCCGTATAATTGTAATGAGTGTCTTGACATGTACTGTCCATGATCATGTAACAATCGGATATTTATATAAACAAAGTTGTTTAAATGTTCAATGTAATGTTTCATAGTGATAATCAAGCATTGGTTGCGGACCGTTATATTCTAATACTTGAACTCTACATACCCCGAATAAGCCTTCTTGCTCGACTTATTCCGGAGGTGTTAATATTTTATGTATATAGATTTCTATGTTCCCTGATACAAGCTAAATAGCTTGAGGATTTTTAACGTATGGTATGCCGTGTGACGTTAGATTTGTATTGAAAACGCAGATGCTACTGAACATAATTTAGGCAGTCTGTTCGTATTGTCTTTTTTTTCATTGACGTAACGATTATGCCCTGAGTCGTGCTACTCGTATCCATCCTAATCGGTAGTGCCAGGAAACAATATTGCAAAGGACGATATTGGAGTGAATCTTCATATTCCTACACTCATAACAATTGAGGATGGCTATGGACGTCGGTGGACGTCAACAGACTCCCGACTGCTCGTGTTTTAATCAAAATAATGCCTTGGTCGCGGGAACTAACTAGTTACGAGGTCAATGGCTCACTTACGTGACCGCGGAAACGTCACATTGCGTATTTACGTAAGTGTCGACGTAGCGCGGAGCTTCTCCAGATGGGTTCAGCGGAACCACGTGGTGATCATAGACCATTGAAGGAGTGCAGGTGAGCAACACTTCTGCATACCAAGAATGCTATTTGCCCCATTTGGAACACTTTGGTCCCCGTTGCTCGAACCGAATTTATGATCTGAGATTTAACATGCTTACCACTAGGCCAAGGACAATCGACTGAGGAATTAGTGTATTGTACAGCACATTTAAGCAGCGCGATAGAACACGAGATTTACCAACAAAGTGTGATATCATTTGAAATTAGCGGGATGCTAGCAATTATTATAGGTCGTACTATAGTTAGACCTGAGATTGATTAGAACTGCAATAAACTGAATAGACTATTAAACGGTAGTATCAGTGGCGCATTGTGCTGTCAAATCTCATTTCCTTTTCACCGTGGCCGGCCTTCTGTGGCGACCTTGAGCATATTGCCCTAATATCAGATCTGGCAACTCTATTATAACAATAAAACCCGTGACCGTATCTATAGGATATCTAATTAAGTCGTTACCAAATTGTATTTTCTTGCAGTTATAAAGTAGTGGGTATAGCAAGTTTTTGTGACATTTCAGATGTTGAATTGCAGTTTTACTCCTAAAGTTATAATTTAAGGCGTGGTATGAAAATGTGCAAGGACTAGAAACTTTTGAAACCGCATTGCGCTTCGTTAACAGGAAAATCTCTTGTTAATAGTATACCCCAATCGACAATGAGTCCTATTAGCTGTTGTCTAATTTCTGTTAGACATTTATCGATTGGAGAGGATCAGACATAGGGCCGACCTGACGTGCACTAGGATGTAACATCGCCCAGCCACTGTCTCCTGACTGTTATAAGCAATTGATGAATTTCTTCAACATTTTTTGGTCCACCCCGGGAATTGATCCCAGCACATTGGTTGCACGTGCTTACTTACATAGTAGACGACCAAGCAGTAAAAGAACCTAAGTAAAGAGCCGATAAACAATATCAGAAACGGAGAATCATTTTGTACCTTGTACGGTAATATAATCCAGTGTTATCGTGATTATGGGTCCACATGATAATAAATATTTGCGGCCAATTGAGAATACTTTTTTAGTTTTAGTGAGCTGCGTAGAATGCTAACGTTCGTATTCTAACTCATTGCTTCCGGTATGATTTCTTATCCTTTTGTTAAGCCCGCTATAAATATATATAACTTGAGTTGAAGATGGTTAACTCTTTTCTTTGTTGTTCTTTGGCTCGATTATATTGCTGTATCTGCGGACACGGCAAGATTGAGGGGCTCACAGGATCACCGCAAAGCAATGACTGACAGCTAAGATATCGTGCTTCGAGCGGTTAATACATTTCCGTTAGTCAAGGGACCAATAGACATTTACTAATGGAAATCCGTTCTTCACTGCAATGGCAATATATAGACCAAGTTCTCTGCATAACAATTATGCATGTTTATGGATACCGGTACGGTTCGTTTGAACCCTTATCTTCTTTGTAAAAGTATATTGTTAGGTAGACATATGCGAAATTATAATAAGATAAACCAATGTTCTCTCAAGGACTTTGTTAAACTTTTCTATCTCATTTTTAAATGAATTTTTAAGCTTACGTAATATTCGTTTAATGCTAAATCTATATTAACATTATAAAGAAGAAACATCATTCGTTTGTTTTAATGGAATATGTTTTAAAACTATTGGACCGTTTTGAAAGATCCTTTTACCCTTACAAACCCACATTATCTCTGATGAACATAGGCATTATCTGAAACATTGATCCTCATGATAACTCCGATAACATATCCTAGCGTGTAAAAAATATTAGTGTAAATTTTTATATCGCAGCAGCAGAAACGATTAACAACCAGCTGTCCCTAATGACGTTGCTCTGTCAGAAATTGAATTATTTGTCATGTGGTAGGTAATGTGAGGGCGAAATCAAAAATTATAATTTTTGTAAATCAATTAATTTTTGCCGTATTTTGTGAACTATTTGTGGGAAGCCAGAACTAACTGCTAGTACTTTATAATTTAAATTTGTATGATTGGTTAGCGGCAAAATCCGCATGAACATGCAAATAAATTGTAACTATATATAAGCTAATGAGAAGCTAGTTAGTGTAAGTTCGACCTCAACTACGGTAGCGAGCAGACGTGTCTTTCGACTGTGCTCGC
>JAFELO010001806.1:9110-41465 GCA_017140195.1 Eumaeus atala
TATGCACGCCGTCTTAGTATGCAACCCGTTATCCGTCTGCCCATGAACAACTGATGGCCACGGTGATGATGATGACGATGTCCGGAGGTAAGCTGGTTGTGCCATAAACGTGATGTTGTTCACAAAGCAGAGCGGAGTTACATAAATTAGGCAAAAAGGCAGATAAGAAAAAGGTAGTATGCACCTACCTTTATTTTACATATGATAAAAGAGAACAAAGGAATTAACTAAACGAAAGCAAAGCATATTGAAATTAAAATTAGAGAAGGTGACCAAATATGATGATAACATTTTTAATGAATGGTTGAATTAAGCGAATTACTAATTACAACAAAAATGATTAGCGAAATGGGGTGTAAAATGTCACTTTTAATACTTTATTTAGATTTTAAAATAATCATCGAATACCTCGGAGGTTTTAAAGACTGTCCGCTGCTACAGAAAGGGCCATTCTATAATTTTTCAATTCCTTTGTGCGAAATGTGCGGGTACGCGCCAGGACACGTATTTATATGAAATCCGTGAGCGTACCGCACTCGGAATTACAGCTAACGACGAACTCCCCAAGTGCGAATGAAACGACCGCTCATTCGGTGCTTCGCAAAAACTAGTTTGAACAAACCGCGGGAAACAGAAACGTAAATGTCGCATTACATTGGTTTTTATTTATTTTTTCATACTTAGTATAATTATTTAATTTGATCTATTGTTTGTAAATAATTAACTAGTTTATGTTAATTATATTAGATATAGGATGATTTCTTGTTAATAATTGTTTATAAAGATGTTAAGAACCATTTTATTAATATAAAATGTTTGAAATATTTAACTACAACGTTACAATCTGTTGGAGCAAGGTCCGGGGAGTACGGAGGATGTCTTACACTTTCCAATTGAAACTCCTCTAATTTGGTAGTCTGCTGCGCAGTGTGTGGTCTAGCGTTGTCGTGAAGCAGCAGTGGCGTGGAGCGAATGACCAGCCTAGATTGATTTGAGAAAACTTTGATGAAGATGTGAGAATACCGGCACTAGTCCAAACTTTTACAAATAAATTTTTTGAGGTTAATTTTCGCTTGGGACAGGATTTAGCTGGCTGGCCAGGATCAAACCATTGCGCAGAGCGCTTCCGATTATCGTAAAGAATCACGTCTCATCACAGGTAATGATTCAGTTTAAAGTACCTTCATTATTGTGCCGGTTTAGTAATAGAAGCAACGGTCGACGCGCGTCTGCCGGTTTGCTTCAGCCATTACGTGAGGTACTCACCTTTCAAGCTTTTTAATCTTCCCAATTTGCTTCAAGTGAATTAAAACAGTTTTATCACTAACATCCTAGCCTACAGCTAACCCGGACGTGGTTTGCGATGGATCCGCTTCAACAATATCCTTTAACTCTTCATTATCAACTTGGGCCGTCCACGAGCTTGTCCTACAGGTCGAAATTTCCGAAACGAACTGTGTTTTCTTTTGCAACACGACCGCCATACACATCATTCATCCTTCGAGTCGTTTCCGCAGCACTAGTGCCACGACGAAATTCGTGCTCGTAAATAATGCGATATTTTAAGTTTTCCATTTTGTAAAATGAGTGACATAAACAGAAAAAAAAAATGACGGTTACCGGGGCACAAATTTGAATTTGGAATTCTTTACCAAAGAGGAGTAATTCGTGATTACAGTGACCAACAAGTAAAATGCCAATTTATATGTAAGGACCTGATATAATGTTCAATGCTCTTAATTCTTGACTTGGTTTATTGAGAAATTAAAAAAAAAACATGTTTTGAGACTAGACAAAATTCACCGTAGAACTGAATTTAATTAATTTTTCTGTATTATGTTTTTACTGTTTAACTCTACCTGGTGTGGACCAGGCGAATGATGTACGTGTATAACTAACATCTCTTTATTCACTAACAGTATGTGTAATGCTTTGCCATTTATTTTCAAAGCACTGATAATTCACTAACAACCGCTAGATGGCGTTACATAATCGGGGTTTCTTCGCAAGCGAAGCTCCAAAGTGTTGATGTTTTTATAGGTTTTTCTATTTTATTTATAAATGATAAAGTAAGGTTTTTGTTGTAAAAAAAGAGGAGCGAGAATGGCGAATCTTACTAGTCTTGAGCCTGGATCAGAGAAGTTCCATAGGTCTGTCACACAATGGCATCGATTTTTTTTCCTTAATGAAGGAGAATTGTTAGTCGTAGGTTTTTCGTGTTAAGCGTAGAGTCAGTATTAAAAGGTCCGCTTTTGCAATATAAAAATCTAAATCGTCGAATCAGGCATTCAATGTTGAACTATTATCCTGTAGTAAGTATTACGACTTAGGAGTTTGGCGTTTGGGCGGCAGACGTGATCAGTGCATTATACTTTGGAAGTCTGGACGTCTATTATGGAAATGCCATAATAAAACGCATGCCACAGGTGCGCAACACCTGCATTATGCTTCCACTACATACATCTTGTCTCGCTTCCGCTACCACAGATAACCTCGGGCGAGTGACGTATGTAACAACGACCCTAATTCAATGTTTGAATAAGAATCAATAAAACGAGTGAGCCTTACAGTAGCTGCATGTGATGAGTGGCATCTGACATGTCGTCCTACTATTAAATTTATATGAAATCCATGTGAAGCAATTTTTTTTTCTTTCCTAAAGAAAAAATAATCTAGATATTCTTTGTGATTTGCTAAAAAGGCATGGAAATGTGTTAGAGGAAACCGGGGAAGCGCGCTATTTCAAAATAGAATTAAATATATTTTCATTATTCTGCCTATCATGTGACGAATAAAATAGCATCTCATGTATTTCATCTCAGATGGGTCACCTCATATGCGATTATTATCAGCCTCGTTTTGTAATATTAATTTCAATTTAAGGAAGCGTCGATATGACATCATTGACGCCTCGTGCACAGATATTGAGGCCGAGATGTAGTTATACTTCTACGGTTAGCACACTAGAACGTCGATGTGGCGTCATCGACGCCCGACGTCACTCGCTCGAGCTAGAGCTCAGTACGACGCGTTAATAAGAGGGCGTCACAGGGCGCGAGGGACGAGGAAGCGGGGACCGACGCGGCGCGCGCGGCCGAGTGCGCGCAACAGCTGTACGACGCGGGAGAGGCGAAGTGGGGGACCGACGAGGAGATATTCAACAAGGTGAGCACTAGCGACGCAGGATAAGTCTGCGAGTGGAACTTTGTTGTAGGTTTGCATAACGATAATCATATCATGAAAAGGCAACGCCAACCGCATTTGGTAGAGTAAATGCCCAATCTACTTTAACTCAAAATTAAGAAAACACCTGCCTGTTAATTACTATTTTTTATAATAAAACGACAAGGAAATGTAATAGTAGCCATCTGCCTTATACTACCTTTAGAAATAGAAAACCCTTCTAGGTCACTACGTTTCTATTAAAACCTGTTTCTTCACCTAACAACACAATCTGTGTCTTTTTTTAATAAAACAATAAGCTAGAAACGCAACGAAACAGTTGCTTCTTTACACGGCCGGTCTTCAATATGTGAGCGAGAGGTACCACCTCGACTTCGGACCACGCCATGCAGCAATATAACAACCAACCTCTTTTAGTAACTAAACCTCGGCTTGTAGATCCTGGCTCATGAGAGCTTCGCGCAGCTGCGCCTGATATTCGAGGAGTACAAGAACCTGTCGGGCCGCACCATCGAACAGGCCATCAAGGCGGAGATCGGAGGAGAGCTGAAGGACGCGCTGTCCGCGATAGGTCAGTACTCAGCGGCACCCGCAGGTGCACGGCAAGTTCAGCGCCTCCAGCCTGGGCTCACGTAAACTCAGTAATGCTAAGCGTTGAGTTCGCTGCACGGACACTTGAGGACATTATATTGATAATAACGAAAAAAGCATGAATAGGTAATGTGATTAACAAAATTTGCAAGGTTTTTATTCAGTTTTCAACATGGACCTGCTTAAGGATACTTGCTTACAGGCTCTTTCCTTTCCCTAACCACCCGCTGTACGTACGTCGGGCTATATGACCTAGACGGCGCTAACTCCCTTCTTGCACAGCGTCCTGATCCTGAGTAAGTATTGCCAATTACAAGCCTGGTCATTTTGGCTTCTTTAATGTTTCATCAAGTGTCAAATATCATCTCTAAAGATGCTCCACTATCATTTGAGAGTTCCCAGTATGTTTCAATTCTAATGGAGTTTTCACACAATTTTATCGAGTCTAAACAAGTTTAATTTCAAAAGCTCGATTTGAGATATGCCCTGGGATGGAGGACTTTTCCCCACTAATAACATTTCAGTTGAGTGCGTGGAGAACGCATCCGCGTGGTTCGCGAGCAGACTCCGAGCCGCCATGCAAGGGATGGGAACCGACGATAGAACCCTCATCCGCATTGTCGTCAGCCGCAGCGAAGCGGACCTCGGCGCCATCAAGAGCGAGTACGAGCGCCTGTACGATAAGACGCTGGAAAGCGAGATAAGGGTACGTCCATACTGGATACGTGCATTTTACAGTGGAGTGCGTGGAGAATGCGGCGGCATGGTTCGCGGCGCGGCTGCGCTCGGTCATGCAGGGCGCGGGCACCGACGACAAGACGCTGGTCCGGATCGTGGTGAGCCGCTCGGAGCTCGACCTCGCCGGCATAAAGAGGGAGTATGAGCGCCTCTACGACAAGACCCTGGAGAGCGATATCGCGGTTAGTGAAAAGGGAGATTTCAATATCAAACTGCTGCTTATAATAACCCAGATGTTACGGGGAAGGGTTATTTAATAATGCAATATCAAATGCATGACCGCTATATATAAACTTGACAAGTTCTTAAAGTTAGCAGAAGTAGTAAGTAATCGCTTATTTTTCATTGAACGATACCAATGTCCGGCATTTGTCCCAAAAATCTCTATAACTGCATCTACCCGGGCCCTTAATTTTTTATACTTTTTTCCCGGATATTGTTACGATTTGAGTTTTCTCCTGTTCCTGTCTCGGACGGAGTTTTTGTACTTTTTTAGAAACGCTAATAGGGCAAGATGATGTTTATGGGGATAAAAATTAAATTGCAGTCAAAGCACTTGTAACCCAAGTGCTTTGACTACAATTTAATTTTTATAGCTCTTTTTTTTTAAATTATCAAAGTGGTAATTTATCGTTTGTATGTTTATATAACAACTACAATTATTCTTCTCGTACTGCATGTGTTGTAGACCATGCCTATACAGTGACCTGACGAGTTGCGCGGCCTGGGTTAGTCATCTTGTAGTTTATTAGAAGCGCCCTCTGTTTTACAGTATAATGAAATAGATCTCTCCAGGATGCAGTTTATTATAATTTTTTTGTACTTTCTCTAATATTTATTTCATTATGTCATCAAATAACTTTTGAAAATTATTGAATGTACATATATATTATTGACATAGCTTGGGAAATAACCCATTTATTCTATTCTTAATTATTTTTAGGGAAACATATTCTTAAATTCAATTTCGAAAGATATTGAGATGATATTATAAATTGGCACTGCATTAAAAAGTTAAAGCACATTAAATGCCTCACCCAAGCTTTGTATATGATGTAATATTTACTATGTTATGAAGCCATATAATCGGCTTTTACTACTTTCTCTATGTATGTTGTAATGTGTTTTAAATTTTCATAATGCCTAAACACTGATTGGATTTAGGAGGTAAGATTCATTCCTCTACACGAAATAGTTATTGGTTATGGACATGACATTATTCAATATGTTAATTATTATCTTGAATGTAAATAACCCACATAATTAAATATGCACCAATTTTATATTTCACGCATACTAATATTGTCGCTTTTCTTCCCGCGCATGTGCTATCGCCGCCATCTTGAACCGGATATGCGATAACCATCTTGTTTTTGGCGACACGGCAGCAGGGCGAGACTTCTGGCGACTACAAGAGAGCGCTGGTGGCACTTCTGGGTCCTGCATAAGAAGTAGAATATAGGAAAACCTTGCAGCTTGTTACGTGATTCTATGTTTACGTTTTATATTCTTGCACGAAATTTAATATTTTTTAGTATTTGCAGTCTTTTTTATATTCTTTAATTTTTTTAAATGAATTATTGTTAATAAATAATAATTTTAGTATTGATCTGGCTTAAATATTTTGACGATGTACGATTTAAAGTTTCGTGGCTGCGTCGACGTGTATGTGTATGTGTACCGTCTGAATTCTTAGATGTAGGCTGAGAGTCTCGATATCTTGATTTGGTGATATGTTTCTTCTTTTAATCGGGTTCATAAATTTATTTCTCATAATAATCACAATAGAATAGTTTTATTATTAAAATAAATAGATATCTTAAGTAACCAAATCATCAAGGAATACACAAAATAGTAATGCATCGATTCCAATGGTTCCATGTCTGATGTGGCCAAGTTCTACTACTGACCTTAGAAACTTTGGGGTAACGTCACAAGAGACGTGTTGAAGTATTATTGTATCAAATCATCACTTTTTCCATCATGAATATTGTCAGTGCACAGAAAATATTAGATATTTTTCTCCTAAGACAGCGGACTGATTCATATAACCTATAATTGGCTAAAGAAGCATAATATTGCTTTACAAACAAAAGTTAAAAATATTTAGCTTTTAATTACATGCTTTTGTCTATAATTGTGCGTAGTTTGAGATTACTAAGTAGAGATTATAGTGCCTTTGAAAATTTTACTATTTATTAAAATTTATATTGACTGTTATAAAACCGTCTTTAGTGGCAACATTCATATTATTACAAGAATTGTAAGCATTCCCATTTAATTTTACCCACCCCTGTACCAGTGCTAGCTTCAATATATATTTATTTAATGTGTAATGCCTTTTTCATTTATATTTTCCCCACCACAGCTTTTATGGTATAGGGGACAAATGACCTATCACGTTATTTTGAAGACTACCGATGGACGTCCAGACACCCGCATACGTTAACACGTAAAAAGTAACCGTGATGGGCCACCGGTAAGAAGACAACGCAACAGCATAGTTTTAGACTTTACGGGGGTCCCCTGCCGCGCCGGCCCAATTCGGCAGCATTGTAGCATGTCTCTAACTCAATTGTATTTTTATCACATCAAATGTGAAAAAAGCAACAACAAACAAACATAAAAGTCCAAGTAGCAATTCCTAACGACCTTGTACGGAGGGCGACCAAGCTTGTGTGTTACTGATTGCCTCTGGCGTCACTCCAGCTGGATACGATACCATATACCCTTAATTATTATTTGCACGCGCGTAGCGACGCGATTACTATAACGATCTAATTATTTTCAAGGGTTGCTATATACGCATTTTTTAAAAATTATTATTATAAAATAGGGGACATAAAAGCAGTCTGAGCCTATTTACGACTACCGACGCCCATGAACATCTACATAATTGCTTTGCCACTGTGTTGCCCTCTTTCTATCCCAAAGGGCCATCATCTACGTATAATTCGTATGGTGGAATAGTGTGAACGAGTACATAATCACATATGTAGATTATTTTAAACAATGTGTATACGCTGCTATAAAATTTATTTTTTACATGACATGAAAATAATTTCAATTCTGTTATAGATAACAGCAATCCGAAAGTGCTGTTTTTCCCGCGCGTGACAGTTACGTTTTGAATCATGTGTTCCATCATATCATCACGTTGTTCCAGAACATACCACAGTGACAGTATTTTTATGTCGTTGTAAATCTGGCAGACGCGTTCTGCAAGGAAATACAAATATTGTCTTATTAGCCTGTCTATGGTAATATCATAACAAGTAAATATTTGATTGTCCGTTTGTTTGCATTGAATAGTCTCGGACACTGCTGGACCGATTTGAAATGTTATGGTGGTCGTCACTCCAACAGGCAAGTACCTGTTATATTATTACTTAAGTAATGCACTTGGTCTAAGAAAAAAAACTCAATGATAGCAGTCAATTTTTTATTTAACTTATAAATATCATCTTAGCCTCTTATTCTTGTTGCGCTCCTACACGAAAGCCCTAGTGATCACTTAACTACAGAGGCGCCCGGGGACGCCGCACGGCAGTGGGTCCGCCGCCCGCGCCAGTGTACGGTACAGTACGGTCGGGTACACGCGAGTACAGTCGGTTACGATACGGTCGGGGACAAGCTGGTACAGTCCGGTCGAGTACAGGCGAGTACAGCACTGTCAAGTATAGGCGAGCACAGTACGGTACAGTCGAGTACTTGGCGCGGGCAGACGCGCGCTCAGTCGGGCCCGGCCAGGCGCGCGCGCAGTTCCTCCAGGGGCATCACCTCCTCGTCCCCGAGGGGCGGCTGCTGCTCAGTCTTTGACTGTTCTCTGAGATCTGAAAAAAGGACAATTAGAGCGACTGAGAGTTTCAACAGGGGAGGAACGTCCTGCTCACATATATGTTACAATAGGTGAACACGAATACTCAGGTGTTATTAAATAGGTGAACACGAATATTCAGGTGTTATTAAATAGATGAACACGAATATTCAGGTGTTATTAAATAGGTGAACACGAATATTCAGGTGTTATTATATAGGTGAACACGAATATTCAGGTGTTCTTAAACAGGGCATCACCAAAAACTCTGACATTGCTTTATTGCATATGTCTCATTGTAACTAGCTGCCACGTAGGTCACTGTGACAGAACGTAAGATATAGGAGCATGACATTTGTGTTAGCATTGTACTGTGAAGACCGGCGAAGACAAATACAAATTGACCAGACGAAGGCATCGCCTGTCGCAACTACTACGAGGCACGCATATGTAAAAGTGCATGAGTGCGGGACGCACACTCCCGTACGCACCTTGCCAATACTGCAGCTGCAGGTTGTAGTGCCAAGCGCGGTCGTGCTCCTTGAGCTGCGTGAACACGTACACGAGCCCACGGTAGTCGTACTCCAGCCCCGAATAGCGCTCGCCGAACAACTTCAGACCTGCAACATTTGGTTTCATAATTAATTTAATATTTAAGAACATATAATACAGCAGTTAGGGTGAAGTGAATCTGGCCGAATAAGTGATGTCTATGTACCGTCATCGTCATTATCATCGGCCCTTATCGTTCCACTGCTGGACATGGGCCTCTTTCAATAAACGCCAATATATAATCTCCCGTAGATTCTGTGTCAATTACCAGCAAAATTGTCCCTGGCCCTGTGCATTTGTACAAGTGCGGAGTACCGACGCGCAAAGTTTATATTTGTAGTTTTGTTTTGGGGAGCGTTAAATTTCAAAGGAGAAGTAGAAACGTGTGTGTACGTACATGTGCGTTCGAGTATAATCATTACTCACTGATGGCGATGGAGCGCAGGTAGAGCTTCTCTGCGGCGCGGTGCATGTTCATATGGTAGTTATAGAGCGAAGCGAGGTGGCCCACGCTCAGTCCCACTTCATAGTCTTCGGGCCCCAAGAGTTCTTCCTTAATGGCGATCGCCTTGAGGTGCATCGTCTCAGCGTCCTACACAATATTATCAGTTGTACCGCAAATATAATAAGTTATAGCATAACTAATAAACAAAAATACAGGTTGTCTAATGTAAAGTACATGTCATCATACTTGCTTCTATAACATTCTTAGTTGTGATATATTAGTGTTTAACGATTGGGCACAATGTAAACGGAAAAAGGTATTTATTCACTTTGAAAAATGCACTAATATTATCAAAACTACTTGAAAAATTGAACGTAATCGTGTTATTTGATTTTAAAGTAAAACGACCAGCTAATCACATTCAGAAAGAACTAATGCCTATTTAAGTGATGGAATTCTAAAGTGGACGTGACGTGAATAGAAAATGTTCTCTCGGGCCTTTTGATAAAATTGTTATTCCACAAGGCTCAATTTAAAGATATTTCGTATTCTTCACTTATATTATCTTGTATATGATAGCGTTGTATAAGACACATAAAAATAGGATAAGTGCACACTTGAAACTTCTGCATGCGCTGGTGGAAACCGAAGCTGGCGTAGTGCTTGGCTGTTTAAGGCACAGCCGTATAAAAGTCGCGCCTCCTGTGCCGGTCGCGCCGGCTCGACTCACCTGAAACTTCTGCATGCTCTGGTACAGCCGGCCGAGGTTGCCGTAGTGCTTGGCCGTCTGCACGTTCTTCTCTCCGAATGCCATGATACTCAGCTCCAGGGCTGCTCGGTGTAAAGCTTCAGACTCCTCCAGCAGGGTGGGTTCTGTACACAAACATCCTTTGTTATCCTTAGGTTGTAATATTAATTAAGTAATACTTGTTAATATAGAGACACGCTTGCTTTTTTTCTGGGATATGCTTTGAACTTCGAACACTGTGGTAGGGGTCTTTTTACCTTCAATATGACATAGTGAGATGCCATGATATAAAGACAACGCTTGACATTTAACTTTTTCGTGTATACTAATATTTAAAAGAGGAAACATTATTTTACATCTGTTAGTATACTAACGGCACCATTCATATTTTGGCAAAACAATGCGATTTCTATGATCGCGCCAAAATTTCAGGCCAATCCAGTCCAGTTTTGCGAAGAATAACCTGTATTATAGACCTTAAGTACCTGAGTCTGTGCGTGATTTTTGTCCCCTTAAAAGTAGTTGGCGACTGTAAGTGTACCTCGCACGTCCTGCCCGGCGGGCGTGTCCAGCGCGATCTCCTCCAGTATGAGCGCCTTCACGCGCTTCGCCGACGCCAGTAGCAAGTGGTCTCGCGGCACCAGGTTCTGTAACACGTCGTCACCCGTCACTACCCCCATGACTATACCGTACTCCCTGTCGAGTTCAGAAATCAGTGACGTCATTAGCGTTAATCGGCCCGCCACCAATGCAATCGTCTCTAACACGTTGGAAGCAACATTGGTTGTGAGCTGACTGTCAAGCAACGCTGGTTGCCCATTGCAGGGGAGGAGGAACGTATCAACGTGACAACAATAGTGTAAACTCTATAGACATTGGTACTCGTCGAAGGGTTCAGATTGCTCGTTTGCCCCCCGTCCCCCCTTACTATGAAAAATCGCGTTTGTAGCAGATTTGGAAAACTAAAAGTTGTCGGAGTCTTACCTCTATGATGCGTATGGCTCGCTCGGCGTGCTCGCGCGCCTTATAGAACCTGCCCGACGAGTACTCCAGCACGTACAGCGCATACGCGAGGTCCTCCTGCGCCGTGGCCACGTGCAGGCTCGCGCGGCCGTACACACGCCGCAACTGCACTAACGCCTCTTCGTACACGCACACGCTGCGTTTAATTGCATCTACATTCAATAAATAAAACGCGAGATCGAGTAACGCGTGCGCCCGCCTCGGATGCGGCTCGTTACGTCCAAGCGCCGCCTCACTCGCGAGCGCCACGCCCTGTCGCGCCAGCAGCCCCGCCGCGCCGAAACGCCGCTTCACTACACAGGCTTTGCTCGCACCGCGCACGCACTCTGCACGTACGCGTACGGGTACGTCGGGTGTCAGTGCGTGCAGCGCGCGCATGCTCCACGCGTGAGCCGCGCTGTAGTCGCAAAGTACGAAGAACAGTGCGCTAAACTCTTTCAGTAGACGCACTACGATCACCCGCGTGCCCCACACGCCGATGCCTGTGCTGTTGTGGGACATCTCTTTGCCTAATTCTAATCTGAAACAATACAAGAGTTTTGTTATAATTAATTTAGACCTCACGATATATTGGCACGTACGTGTTTCGTGACATTTGTATGTGAGTTCGTGAATGATGCTGTGCGTCTATTAAAATAGTGGCACACCAAATAAAATTCACAAATACATTTATGGTGACCGCCCTACAATGACCTACTTGTTTAATATATTCTAAATTACATCCGTATAATAGCCTTGGCAAGTGGGTCCTTTCCTTCTTCCTGTCAATGAGCTAGCGGCCTATCACAAACTGCATGAAACGCGATAGCGTCACTATACATACGCCCTTTTCAAGTGAGCGAGTCGTATATCCCTGGTTACGCCAAACCAATTCAGAGCAATGCAGCATGGCACAACCTCTTATATTTGTGTGTGCATATGAAATAAACCTAACCTAGCAACAGTGAGTTGTAGTTACTACGTCAGTAACAATAAACCTAACCTAGCAACAGTGAGTTGTAGTTACTACGTCAGTAACAATAAACCTAACCTAGCAACAGTGAGTTGTAGTTACTACGTCAGTAACAATCAATCCCTGGAACCGTGTGCGTGTGTGTGTGAGTGTTCGCTGCGACTCCGCTGATCTTCGCTCCGGCCTCAACTAAACGATTTTATGAATGTACCGCGCTCGATCGTATAGTTATATAATGACAATATTTTGTCGTCCAAGCCATTCAAGATGGCGGATTTTGCCACCTACTTTTATTTAAAACTATATGTACCTCTGGAACCCCTCGTCATCGGTCTGCGTGGCGCGATCACAAGTGGTCGCGGTGGCGGGGGAGGCGGGCAGCTCAGCGGCGGAGTCGTCGGATATGCCGAGCAGCTGCAGCGCCAGGGAGTACGTCTCCAGTGCCGCTGGGAAGCAGCAGTAAGACGACTGCGTGTTCAGTAGCCTGCAATGGCAATGTTATTCATGCACCAGGTATGCAACAAGACGCCGTTTTGCGTGAAATGTTTGTGCCGGTTCGTCATAACCAGATTTTCAAAGTTACTGAAACTGTTTCTAAACTGTTTCCTCGTTATAAGATATGCGATCTCACTTTGTGTCAAACTAGATGAGAACGAAAGGTGTGTGCACAGTAATTTACATCACATAAAGATAATGTATGGATAGATTTAGCGTCACAAGCGTTGAGGATAAGAGACGGGCCAAATATACCTATAGCGTCCTATATACCTGTGACAGCACTCCAGCGTGAGGCGCTTGTAGTACGTAGACTGCGGCTGCGACTGGCACAGCTCCAGACAGCGCGCCAGCACCTTCTCCGCGTCAGGGTACCAGCCGGCCTCGTTCAGGAAACCGCCTGCAACCAACATCCCACCAAGTCACTCACACCGTCCCCGTATCGTCATTAAGTATCCTAAACAGGTCGGCTGGATTTGCTCTAAATTTACTTGAGATCATCATGAGAATCTAACTTATGTCACGAAGTCAAATTCTCATGGTGATCTCAGGGAACTCAGAAGAATATCATTTAAAAAATAATTTTGACAATAGTTCCACAATAGACAACAGAGTGTGAGAGGTGTGCAAAAATTAAAATGCTGTCGCGGATTTGCCACCGTCTTCCTGTGGCTCCCTCACTGGCGCACGTTAGGCGCAGTGGTTATATGGGTAGGGTATGTCGCCTCTCAATCCACAAGTTATGCCCTGCCACTAAGACCGTATTTGTATTCTGAGACAACCACACACGACTTCATTCAGCTATGACCCGCGAACTGGATAAGATTGTAGATTTCCGGTCCCCCATAACATTTAATTAGTTACTATAACTCTCCTACTAAAAGGCATCTCTCCGATCCACGGGCGATGGAGTCCGTTCCCCTTTCTAATACAAATGAAGTCTCGTCGCCAGAGGAGCACGCGTAGTCACTAGTCATGGAACAAAGTCTCTTCCTCAATTCGGTACATCCCTGCGGGATGAATGCCCATCTGCGGGAGAAGAGGGAGGTCTGCCCCCTTTCGTCGTCGTTGCCTAAACTAGAAGACACAAAAGTCTTCGCTAGTCAGATGACCTGTTATGGCGGACACAACAGCATCGCCAGCAGTAGTAGGTCCCTCCAAAAAAAAAATGTTAAGGAGAAGGCGAAATCGCGCAATAGCTCTCTATTGAGACCTCTGTCTCACCTAGCCTGAGGCCCAGCTGGATGAGCGTCCTGCGACACGCCGCGGAGTCGCAGTGCGTCAGGTACGCGCGAGCCAGCTCCTTGGCCAGCATGGACCCGTGCTCTATGACCGCCTGGAACACAATCAACAATATATCAAGACGTGGATTAACTTCAGCTAATTGTGACCCGTGGTGCAGGGCTACTTGCAAGTGCTGCAACAATCAACTACAGTAGACGCTGTGTTGATTAATGGTAATAACATCACAAAAATTAAAAGCAGAGGTAATGTGTTCTCACCACGTGTATTCGTTAATGTCTTGGGACCCACAAGGAATCTAATCAAAAAAATTAAGCAATTTATATTGATTTTAATATCCCTTTTCACAACGATAGAAATTTTTACGGAAAGTGCCTGAGATGTTGAAGACATTTTAAGTAGTGATGGAAAAAGAACAATGCAGCAAGTAAATAGTAATCATTTTGGGAGCTCTGTCTTCTTGCGGAAAAAATGAGAGGCAACCTGCATACCCTCCGGCTGTGCGGATGTCTGTGGGCTTCTGCCTCCAGTGCCGTGATATATGCGCCAGTGTGCGCTACTGACGAACGTTTAGTTCTGTTGTTTGGTTTCTTCTGCGCGCCAACTAGGTTAGACCACTACAGAAAAGACTTGTACCAAAGTAATTCAGTGTTTAATAAGAGAAAAGTTTAGTGTTCGTGTACCCTTTGGTACGACAATCCACACCAATGGGGTTTCTGCGTAGGTACAAATTTGAAAACAGGTTTTTTGTCTAGTACAAGGGGACAAACGAGATGTTGAGCAGAACTTTGGTGACGACGGGTGGACGTAAGCATCAGTAAAAAGCTGGTGAACGCATGTTGTTCTCCTTTTGCCGTCCCCTCAATGGACGGCCGGAAACTCACCCACCGCACGAAACGCGATAGCATAGCCGGGCTCACGGGCGGCATCGTACGAGCGAGGGATCCCTCCGCGGCCCTATTCAGCTGCAACGCACCGCCTTCATCTACTGCATTAAATAAAACAACAAAGGCTGCTCATTTGCCTAATATAATCCGAAGGTGAACGAATTACCGCAGGCCACGACACCTGAGGGTACCTCGTGAGGTCTTTGGACGCAAGCCAAACTGAGGGACCTTCACGCTGTCGCGACCACATTGAGCTTTAATATCCTGTATCATCATCATTAGCATTTAATTTAGTAAAGTTATAGTGTAAAAAATAATAGTGAGAACGGAAAACTAAGGAGGCAAAATCATAGTGTCCGAGTGTAATTCGTTACGTTAGAAGTGAAACTTCATAAAAGTAGCGAGAGATTTAAATCTACACTAATAATATAAATACTAAACGTTTGTTTGTATGACCGCTAATCTCAGGAACTACTGGACCGAATTTAAAAAAAAAATTATTAGTCCATTCATTGAGGAAGGGTATAGGCTGTATACCATGGCGCTACGAGTTGCTGAACCGGAGTAACGCGGGTGAAACCCCGGGGTGACACTAGTGAATAGGTAAAAAACGCGTTTGGTTTCGTCGAATATATTTATTCAAAACATTACTCTCTCATATACTCATATAATTACTCGAAATACCATACAATATTTACGTGATTATAATAAAGTACGTTACCTAACGCGAGGTGACAACCCTGTTATGCGTTGGTTACGAAGCTGTCGTCAGCAGATTTGCGACTTATACGCAATCCCTACAGACATCATCTGTCCTGATCAGGATATCACCCGCGACCGTTAGCCGGGCAAGTGTCACCTGGACAGAGCCGCACGCACCTGGAAGCACTGGAGCAAGGGCAGCTGGTTGCCTGAGAAGCGCAGCAGACGCTCGAATGTGTCCAGCTCAGACAGCTCGGCGCCCAGGATGCACAGCTTCCGCTCTTGCAGCATCTGCAATAAACGTACACGCACATGAGCACATTAAACTATAGTCAATATCATTCAACCAGAAAAAAAAAATACTTTAAATCATCCAAGATTGTCTCACAAAAGATCATTTTAATAGTACCTTAGATATAAACTATTAAAAATGATCTTATAAGAGGGTAAAAGAACTGACGGTGGCTTTCGTTGACTACCAATGCTCATAGGCCTCCCTCAATGAACACCAAGACGACCGATTTCGTGCTACTCGCATCTATCCCGGACCGGCTACTGCACGTACCGTCTATGTCCAGCAGTGGACCGATAAGCGCTGATAATGAAAAAAAGAAAAAAAATTCCCATAGACATCTGCGTCATTGTTTTGGAGTTTTGTTGCCTTCCTTCCCTGATACCCGTAAATAGCTACCGGAATATCACAAATGATTGACATGCAATTTGCGGTGGTTGTTGCGAGAGGAATCCCCCAATCGTGCCGACCCATAAGGCATGGCACTACCTGTTACAAAACATCAGTCACATCAAAGGGAACACTTTATCTTATGAAGAAAACCTTATCGGATGTTGATGGGTGATGAAACATCGAAGGCATGCAACACGCCTTGTAGACAATTCAACTATTCATTACGAAATCAATTGATTTCGTTGATTTCGAGTCGTTTTCTCAAGATAATCGTATATAACTCATTAAAGTTTTAAAATTGCAAAGCACAGGAAGCGATGTTTTAGATAAAATATTTTTTTTTGCTATTCTAAATTATAATCTATATCAGTAACAAGTTTCACCTCTAACGTTTTATTTATTCAAAATATCAGCCAAATAAATTCAGTACTTTTAACATTAGAGACTAACAAAAACATTAGCATTTATATTCGTGCGATAGTAACATCGCCACAGTACGACTCTGGTCCCACACTACAGTACGACTCTGGTCTCACACTACAGTACGACTCTGGTCTCACACTACGGTACGACTCTGGTCTCACACTACAGTACGACTCTGGTCTCACACTACAGTACGACTCTGGTGGCACACTACAGTGCGACTCTGGTGGCACACGTAGGGCCATGAAGATGATGACGCACTATTGTTTATCAATCGAAGATTATTCAACTGGCAGTGAATCAGTGAGTTTGACAAACAAATGTGCAAACGTGTGCGGCTGACGTTGACCAAACAAGTTCTGGAGCACTCGCGGCACAAGCGGGCGCGCCCGCATCTGCGCCCCGCGCGCGGCGCACCTGACGAGGGTCGACTGGCAAGTACACAAAATACATGCACCTCACTCGATGTGTTCATTTCTTTTGTTACTATTTTGTGTTGCATAACCAGTAATACATTTAGTTTTATTACCTCTTATTCTGTTGATAATCTCATATTGAATTGTAAAACAAAAACCCGACGGTTTGATGATCTAATTTTTAATGTACCCAGTTACCGACACAAATTTAAATTTTAACGACACCTCACCGACACACGTTGAAATCCGCCCAGTCGTTTACAGTTCAGGGGAACTGGTAGTTTGTCGCTGGAGGGATCCTGTTGCCTACAGATCCGGGACCCTCCACTAATAGCGGCTGAAGGCTCCCGTAGGGGTTGCGTTGGTATTGCTACCCAATGGCCGAGTCCAAAATGGGTCTGGGGTCTACCCGGGCTCCCAGGTATCATGCGTAAATGCATTCCCCTTCGTCACCAAAAAAAAAGGGGGGGGGTACTGGAAGTTTACATACCTACATGCGCGCTCGAAAAATATTATTTACCCTCTGACGCGCATTTCACGAAACTAGTCAAAACACACTTACCTAAAATAACGTGACCTATGGCGCCGTCAAGCAGTGAAAGTATTTTATCATAATCTAATGGGAATGAATATACACATAGTTTTATCGGGGGCAATCGAGGACACGGCGCGTGACTAGCGGACTCCCAACATGCGGTATCCTGCTCCTGTGTAATTGACTATAGGAATAATAGCTACTAAGGAAAACTATTCCACCAGCTAGTTAGGACATGACGGGCACACTTAACCTCCATGGTTCAAGCCTAGTCGTGGCGGTGGGGCTTAGTAGCCTGGGGTGGACCCTGGCGAAGCCAATTGAACCGAGTAGATCTTTGCACCCCTCTTATAAGAAGAGGGGACTTAAAGATCAGAAGGAGGAATCGCTCACGGTACCCCTCTTATAAGAAGAGGGGACCTAAGAGCAACAGGAGGTAGCGTTTTTGCGCACGGGGCAAGGGGCGAGGATGGAAACCGCACCCTATTGCACTGTCCCAAAGTTGGTGGGGTTGTCCTGTAGTGCTGGGCAACCCCATCTGTAGAGATGGAGTTGGTCCCTTAGGGGGCTGACTAGCCGTCGAGGTGCCCTAATGATTGTTGTTCCGGTACACCTCTCCAAGGGCGGCACTGATGGCACTCGCGGTAGTTTTTGTGGATATTCGGCACCACTGGACCCCACCCAGGGCCGGTGAAGGCTCGTTAATTTGTTTCCCCGCATCAACAAAAAGAAAGAAAGGGCACACTTCGCGGTAAAATATATAATAGTAGCAATAGGTAAAAGTTAAAAACTTTTGTTTATTATCTGTTACCTACTGATATGTAGTCGGAACTCACTGACATCCCCGCGACGGCATAGCTGACACTCGACGGTGTCGTGTGACCGGGACAGCTCCCGGTCAGCCCGGCCGGGTTGCATCGCAGCATGGCGCGACACCTTACTATCCTTGGGCGAGCTCGCGTCGCCCACGGAAGCGGTCGCGAGCGCGACACGGACCCGCACTATTAGCGAACTCATTAATTTGCACTCGGGTGCTAATTAGCATGCGCTAGTAATTGCCTATTGTCTGACCTTGCGCCCGGCGGTTATACCTCTATGTCTCATATATAAATACAGTCTAATTAGTTCTAACTATATCATTTATATTGTGTTTTTATAGCATAGAACAAACGAGTAGTCTAGGTCATAGTGGCATATGCTGTCTCGTTTCGTGTGGTTTGAGGAGCCGGTGGCCCTTTGAGGGGTAGGGAGAAATGAGCACAACGCATTTGTATAACGATAGTGTGGAAATTTATGGGTGATGGTACTTCCGACTGCTAGTTTGTCCCATTATATTAGTTAAAAAAACAACCAAAGCAAGACCAAATCGGGCATTGAATATGTATGAAGCCTATCTACAGCAGCGATCGGTGTTGGCAAGCGCAGTCCCTCGATATATTATTAAACCTACAATCACGCTTCACAATGTATGAAGTACTTTAAAATGTTAATGTAAGTAAGGTCCATAGGGCAACATTAATTATTTAATTGTTATAAATGTTATAAGTTTGCTATGTAGTACTATCCCGGAATACACACACATCCGACATCCCTTGTCAAGTACAGGTGTTTAACGTGATAACTAGTATAAATTTATCCACATCATCATCCACGATAAAGTATGAAGTCATAGTACCCTAGCCCTGTACTAAATACCTGAAGGACTTATGTTACATTTAGTAGGCCAAACAAAAACAAAAATATATTTAAAGTTTAATATTTTTTAGGATTAGGCTGTGGGAACGAAGAATATCCCTATACAACTTCATGGGATCTCATTGCAGAGTGCGGACGGAAGACGAGGCCCAAACAATGGCCCATGGCCCATTTATAATTCCTAAAATTTGGTTGTAGAGTAAAAATTTTGTCAAAGTAATGTAAGAGTAGGTATATCCTGAGATCTCGGGACGTTTAAATCTGTATAACATGTTTTAGGTTACGGCGAGCGTCGGTCACTGAGCTCACATGTTATCGCGCTATGCTGTCGCGTTATGGGCAGTTTCTAAGGGTTCGGGTGGCTCAATAAGAGCAGGGGCTGAATAAGGACAGCGGATCCCTCTGTTCTACCATATTCGCGCTCGTTAACACTTACCCATAGCAATTTCGTTAACCAAATAATAAAGTAATGAATGTAGTAATTATGACATATCTAGCCGGCGCAAGGTCGCCGGCGCCCGCCAAGTTTCCCCAACATTTGTTGGCTCTATTTTAAGACTGAGGCTGTTTGAAAACACGTTTATTGTTTGTATTTGGTAAGACTTATTATATAACATATCCGTTAAACATACGCATAGATGCCATGCCATTTATTCCATTTCCAAACGAACCAGTCAGTAGTGTCCGAGATTAGCGCGCTCAAACAAAAAAACAAATTCTTCTCTCTCAAAAATAATAATATACTTGCCGCATCTCTATAGAGACTACCCAAGTGCTCTCCCTATCCTCATTTACCTATCCCTACCTATATACATATATATATACCTATGGCTATCCAAGACAACCGGAGATAAATCAGCACAGGACCAACGGCTTAACGTGCTCTCCGAGGCACCCCCCGTGTCACAGCTCCAACTGCCAAACTTCGGACTGTTATTAGAATTTGAAAAATCCCAATAACAGTTTATTCCGACCCGGGACTCGAACACAGGACATCACGACTATGTTTGAACATGCTTACTACTAAACCACGAGACAGGCTTGTGCTTTAATATTATCAGTACGGTAAGTGTAGGTAATAATGATGCTTAAAAATGATGTAGCTTACAATCTTGACTCGTTGAAATGTAGGACAATATACATCGGCAAGTGTAGGAACCGTGCAGTGACCGCAGTGAGTACGAGTCTCTCTGTTCGAGATATCACTGCCGCGTATAACTACTACTACAGGGCGGCAAACTAGCAGTAGGAGCTGCCTGGAGACATGAACATCAGCATGGAGGTTACGCAGACGTGTTGCCATCTACCTGAAACTAGGCGAGAGTGAGGTGTACCTCCCCGGTCGTGCCCTCGCATTCAGCGTGACACCCCTCACTAAATGTTAGGTAGCCCCTGCCCCGGGTCCGGTTCCGCGGCGTCAGGTAAACGCACTATATTGCCCTCGTGACTCGGTGAGTCCATACGTAAAAGAGTAAAACTTGTCAACAGGTTACACACTTGTGGTTAAGTACTACCAACTACCACGTGTTACATGACTCACAATTTCGGAGCTTTCTTTCTTACAGATAAAGAGTCTTAAATACTAAGGGATACATCTTAGTAGTAAGGATTATCTTTGTGGTCCACAAAAATCAAAAACTGTCCGTCTAAACTATATTGACCACGCACTACTAACATACGGAAAGGCATATAAAACTACACCAGGAATGGGAGAGAACCCAAGGGGCCACAAACCTAAGGCCTAATTAGGCTACAATGAAGCAATAGCACCGCTTCTTAGCACCATACACTAAAACATTGTTGTCGCTTCGCAGGACTCAGCGTGACATCTACGGCGTGAAGTTATTAGCCGAGGTGACGAATAGTGGAACACCGTTGAGAGCCACACACACATACCTACACATACTCACACACGCACCAGGTACGATGACGTGGCCAAGGAGTACGTGACCGGGTTCAGACATCACTTGGAAAAATATGATACACATGAAACAGGCGTATCTGAGTACTATTCCGCGCACTGCTCCGTAACTAATTAAGGCAGAAACGTCCAGAACTACTGACGTACGTTTGGCGTTTTATCTGGGGCTCACCGCTTAGGTCTTAGTCCCTTGCCCCTGCCATTTCTACCTACTTTGTACCCTTACACAGTCCCCTTGTACAATTAGGGCCTAGTATGTGTTTTTTTATATTTTTTAAATTATTTATTTGGGATAACAGACAATTGTACAGAACACAAAAAAATTATAGTAATTAATAATTGCACAACCAATGTTAATTCAGGCCGGCGCGACAGGAAGGCACAACCCGACACACTTGTATGTCTATACCGCTTACTAACTACTGTCATTTTGTCCTCTTGCGTTTATTTAAACGCTAGTAATTGTGGCGGAAAAGTGGTAATGCGCAATGCATTCGCATTCGATAAAGTAACGCCATCGTTTAAGTTTAATAATGTTATTGTCTACTTTTCAGCACAAGTATTGCTCGTGCGTAACTTTCCATTCATAGTTTAAACAAATATTGATGTAGACACATAACTCTCGTCGTTCTGTGCAGACACACACACGTGATCAACTCAGCATGTGCGCTTGCGCAACTGTGCAGTGTGGTGTGGTCCGCGGCCAATGCGCTTCCGCCTGTCACTGCCACATATCAAATGAGCACAGCATATCTCACACACGGACTTGATTCACTGGACCGATTTACTTAGGAAGAAGTAGTGCCACGCTGCATAAGAGGAGGACAGCCACTAGGCATGCATAGTGCATGATACTACATCCTCCTATGCAACGGAATTGGGCCGGCATGATGGGGGAGGTACCTTTCGCTCATATAATACCGCCATAATGTGACGTTTTCAGTGTCGCGTTTCGTACGGTGTGTGAGCAGCCGGTAGCCTAATGAGGGGGAAATGAGGGTAACGCATCAGCATAGTAACTATGTGGATGTTCATGGGCATCTGTAGTCGTAAAAAGGCTCCGTTTTCTCGTCTGCCCCCTATTCTATATGTGAGGAGTTAAATCGTGTGAAACAGTAACATAGTCTTTACAGCGCTATCTCTTGCGCACTAAAGCATTACCCTCAGTGTCATACTCAGAATCATGCCCTGGAGCGTCAGTGGTGACATAAAAGATCTATTGTCTAACAGGCGCGTTTAAGATATAGACAGATTGATAGATGAAAACCCACACGGTTGTGTACTAAATGACATCGCGCTTGGTTTGAAACTTAAGAGTTATTTTAAGGGAATAAGGGAACTAGTAAATTAGTTGAGCGCTCACGCGGCTCCTTGTGATTAATCACTGGAGGCTATGACATAATCGTAACCGCTGGATTTGACTCTCATGTCTGTGTAATGCGGAACGGCTGTGAGCGACTGGCCCGTAAAGTAAGCTCTCGCTGACATATCGACGTATGGCTGTCGCTCTCGGCTTCATTTATTCCTGATGACCGATTGACGGAATTTGGTAAAGAGAGGCAACGCGACATGTTCTTATATAATGTAGGAGGACATGCAGCCGGAGGTGTGGTGACCGACGCGCGTTAACGTCTGCACACGGAGACGCGTGGTCCTTCACCGCATCCCTCAAGTCTCGACAGGCTACTTTAGCAGAGCCTAATAAATATTAACTTGAACATATTAACCTGACTTAATACTAATTTTAACATTTTATTAGTACTCTTATTTTATTATAATTACCAATTTTACTTTTAGACTCATATTGACCTGAATTTTTATTATTGCATGTCAATCTAATGAATAATTGTAATGATGATAACTATATAGTATCACACGTTATGACAACTTTAATTATCTCATGTTGTTAATTCAATTTCAACTATTATCTTTGGACCGCATGATATTTTTTGTGAATGACGTGTACTCCTGTTATTGGTACACTCATCTGAATGATCCATAAACTGTTATTTATAAATGTTGTAATAATGGGTGTGCTGTTGGGGTGCCTCTAATTTAAATAAATAATAACAATAATATCTCTGACACAAGACACACTTCCGCCAGTGGTCTGATGTGAAACTACCGCCAGCCACGGACACTGCACGAGAGGCTGCGGGTCGAGTGCCACTGCTCCCCTGACACGGACACACGGCGCCGGACGGAACCACGACCGGGTTAGCGCAGGCCTAGAATGCTAGACCGCCTAGTTAGACGCGAAACGGGCACACGCGCCGCTTACATACTGCCTACCAGACGGTACTGAGTTACATCACGGAGTACGCAACCTATGAAACAGGTCTCTACTGATATTAAAGAGCCGAACAATTTATTTGATTGAACGGGCTTAACTCAGGAAAATGAATAATTCTTCGATTTTAATAACTGTTTCAGAGGTAAATAGCCCGTTTATTGAGCAAGGCCGAAGACTCCATGACTCCCCGACTAGTAGGAGGCGAGTAAGTGAGATACATAGAGTACATAGATGAGACCGTGAGGCGTAAGTGGGGACAAGTTATTGTCAGGACACTACAAAATTATTCGTGCAGTAAAGCACCTGCGCGTAGTGTGATAATGACCATAAAAATATTAGTCTGAAAGCTCCTAATTAGAATCAGAATAAAAAATATATCAATCACTGTAAAATATATCAATCACTGTAAAATATATCAATCACTGTAAAATATATCAATCACTGTAAAATATATCAATCACTGTAAAAACTCCATACACATCAAGCAGTCACGATAGTGCTGAATCCACTGAGGATGATAGTTACTGTCAGGTTACTCTGAAACTCTGCCTCCACTTGGCGGAATGAGGACAATGCATCGGTTTAACAGGCGGGCGTCGGTAGCCACCAAATGGCTCCGACTGTTCTTTTGTTCCCACCTATACTTACAAAACAACATGTCCTGGCTGAATGATTAATTATCGCCGACCGTAAACTATTACAGTTGGGGCATTGAATTTTGGTGAGTAGAGTAGTTTTATTGAGTAAATCTACTTAGTAAGGTAGGAATTATTGAATTTCTATCCCTAAGAAAAGCCAAAAACTTGCGGAATTTAATTTGAAGAAATTTGACAGTAGAGACGGACCAGCAGCCAGATTACACGATACAGCATCGGGGCTGAAATTAGCTTAGCTGATGTTACTTGTGCGATAACCGCTAATTTATTTTATGTAACATCTCGCAAAGTCTGCCGGCCTGGTACATAATGTCTCGCAGTCTGCTGGCCTGGTACGTAATGTCTCGCAGTCTGCTGGCCTGGTACGTAATGTCTCGCAGTCTGCTGGCCTAGTACGTAATTACGACGGGCGACGACACCAGCATCGCTCTGACGCATCATATGCGAATTTATACAGATAACGGTGTCACGTTTTGTGCGTCTGCGCGAGTTTTATGTGGCCCAAAAATGCATTCTGTGGAGAACGACCCATTCATTTCTGAGGATGTTTGTTGCCATCAGTGGTCATGAAAAGGATTGTATACTGCTGTTTGTCTCAATTAAATATAAAAACCGCACACTTTATGAAATATTACATAAAATAAATTTGGAGTTATAATAATGCGTTAAGGTGTAATTCATTAATTTGTGTAAGCACAAATGTGTTATAGTCGGATTAGTTTTTGGAATATACCGAATACTCCTAATGTAGAATTAATGGAAATAATAGTTTCCTTCTAAATTTTATTTTTGAATTTGATACACGGTCTGATTACATCCTTAGGACCTCAAAACGTGAAGATTTCGTAATCATTTGATTTTTGAAAACCGGACAACAACTGCCAATTTGAACGTTTTGAATTTTCTCGTGAAATACATGCAGAAAATTTATCGTACATTATTCAAAATTATTCTAGTTGAATACTTACTTAGCACTTAATAAAAAAGCGCGTATTCTAATAAGATCAAGAGCTGTATATCGGTAGATATATATTAAAAAAGCGTTCTGCAATACGTAATCGCGGTCAGTTAAATACATCGGTTGAATTACATAAGGTTAGCTAGCGAACGTATGTGGCGTCCATTAACACGGTTCCTCGTCGAAAAGGCGGTGGAATGAAAAACAGGAGTTTTCTTTCAAATATGCGGGTACATTAGAAACGAGTGCGCACTACCGCCCCCTGTGCGCTCCGCCATCTCGAATATCAGTGCTAAAAGAATGATGGAACACGGCGTGTATGTTTCATACCTTTTCTTCATAGTACAGATACTGTTTTATCCATGTCGCTAAATATAATTTATGTGCTTGAATAAGTACATAAGAATAGACATGATATGCCACAAAATACGTACATTTTGTCGTAGCAGCGAGTTGGACAACGAAACCATCAAAAATAACAAGTAATTTGTAATGTTCCTTTCCTACAGCTTCACTGGATTGCCATGAGTGCTCGACAGGCGACAATAAATTTGCACTACGCTTACACTTATTTTATTATAATGCGAATAGTTCGATTCGATTATATATATTATTCGATATATAGTGTGATATGTAGACAGCCAGTTTTGGCGACGTTATTTTATAATATATAATTCACGCATGATGTAAATGAGATATGTAGATCTTAAAATAGTGTTCAAGTCGAGGAAGCTTTTGGCAAAGTATTTTGTTAACGTGTTTCCGATATTTTTGACAAGGAAAAAGGATGAAATATGATTAAAGATTA
The DNA here is from genome assembly GCA_017140195.1 of Eumaeus atala. NCBI lineage: Eukaryota > Metazoa > Arthropoda > Insecta > Lepidoptera > Lycaenidae > Eumaeus > Eumaeus atala. The sequence goes on from JAFELO010001806.1 coordinate 34,876, forward strand.
AGACGTTACGTATCAATATTTAATTTTAAATGGTGATTTAATGTATAAAAAATATTTTTGTAAGTGGTTTTCCTTGTCATCATCAATCATGTTCTACTACAAGCAGACCCGCCCGGCTTCGCATATATATATATCACAAAATATGACAAAATTGATTTAAAAAATACAAAAAATATAAATTTTAATTGCGGCTTCGTAAATATTACACGTTACAACAACGACAAGTTTAATTTACGAAAGAACGTCTGTCATAACCGTAAGTTGTCAATCATTTCTCCAGATTCACTTTGATATTTTTTTCACACCTTTGATTATGCCGAGGTCTTCATGATAATTAGTACGTTTTAGAATATGTTATATAGGCTGTGTTCACCACAGATTCTGTAGGATTCTAATGGTAAAAGGATTTTTCAAATCGGTCCACTAGTTTCGGAGACTATTCAATGCCAAAAAAAAACAGACAATCGAATGTTTCCTCTTTATAACTTTAGTATAGATGTTTGAATGTTTCGCAGCTTACACCAAGAATACTAATCAATAACACGTGCCCACTACAGTTTAGCTTGCATAAGTCACGAATACGCAGCAGGAAAAACATTTTATTAAATGAGCTCTTTAGCAAATATTTTCTGTTCAGCATTTGTAATTCTGCATAGCGAAATATAAATTATTAAATATTTAATGTATAACTGGCCTGTTAATTATTATTAAACATTAATAGCTGGCGTAATGTGAACACACGAACGCAAATATTGTAATGTACCCGCTATGATTGCAAATGCGATGTATGGTTACGTAAATGGCCAAGAGCGATTCGCACTCGCGCATGAAGGGTTCCGTAGAATACTAAAAAATTGCATACCTCTCAAACTCCCTCTCTAAATGGATCAGTAACATGTACGGCGTGCTACTTATAATATACTATATCATTCTCTAGCGGTTCATAAAAACACCTTTCCAAATTTCAAACACCCATATTCATCGTCTGTGAGTTGTGACATATGTACGGAGAGACGCACATGACGAAGATAATAAGGGTTCCGTATTTTACTATTTGGCTCATGCTTGCTCGCTGTTCTTTCCCTTCTTTACGGTTTGACGGATTTTGTCGCGATGATGAGATGATAATGGAGTTTCCGTTAGATTCGTCCTGCAGCTAGCTCATGTAGACTGGATTTATATTTAATGTTAGGCACTTTACCAATACGTCGTCGTACAAAGATTTTACATAAAACACTATCAGATTTCATTTTATTTTACGGTTAATTGTTATTTGTAATAACATGCAAAAAAAATCTTAACTTTCCACGAAGATCCCTAATTTTAAATACGAAAAAAATCCGTGAATATATTTCCGACCGTATATCCTTGACCTTCGGGATGCAGAAGGGCAACGCATCTGCATAAGCGCACGACAATGGGCGGTATACACCACGTAGCTCCCATTGATCTTGCGTTTGCCTGGGGTAGATAAAATGTGAAATTAGCAACTTAATAAAAAGTAATTAGATGGTAACTTAACAACCCTACAGCAACAGCCCTAAATAGTTCATGACTAAATTACGATTACAAACGAATGGTGCAATTACAATATAAAGTGATTGCAAAATAGAGTTGAAATGAGGAGCTACTAACATACTACCTAAGCCCTGCCCTGCCCTTGTCCTAAATAAGACTAAAAAAGTTGTTTCTTGAATAACCATGATAGCGTAGAGCCTCGGGTGGCCCAATTGGCGAGATCGCGTGAAACAGAGCAACCTGACAGCCAGCTGGTTATACTGTCACGTTTCGAGCGGTTTGTGAGTAGGGAGTATATGGAAGGGTGGAGTGAATGCGGGCAAAGCATCCGCACATACGGATGTTATATGACAATCTAATGAAGCTGCATAGTTAATTAAGTTTCAATACAAATTGAGATGATGGCTTTCACAACAAGAAAAAAGAAACAATTCAAAGTGTAAAAAAAACAAATTGGGAGCACAATTTTGCTACGGTCCAGATTTTATTTAAAAAATTTTAGGTCCTTTTTATAAGTCCACTGGTGTAGTAAGCTTTTGGCTACACAATTATTAGGGATAAAGTGGAATGACGCAGCTCCCCCACTCTATATGCTGACTGCTACGGAGCAGGGCGGACGTGCGATGACTACCGTAGGGCGTCGATAGCTTGTGATCATCAGGTGGAACCAGTACATAAAGGACTAAATAAAACTGAGGACGATCCGTTTATTGTACAACTTGATTTGCAACATTTATGCACTATTTATGGTTCAATCTGTAGGTGCAGTGAATAGAGTACGTAGCAGAAGCGCTTTCGTCAACGATTGACCTGTACCTACATTTTATCCGAGGCAGGACAATGATTTTCAAGCGAGTGTTTATGTGTGACTTTCTATGTTCACTTATCAAGAGTAAAACGGCTTGTCGGAATGTGAAGTACGAGGTAGCATTTTGATAACGCGAATGGCGCGGGATACAATTTTCAAACGCCATCACCGGTCCTAGTCGAGGCCCAGTCATGTGTGGGGTTTGAGGCACATACAGTGCCCACTAAAACCACCGCCAGTGTCATCAGTGCCATTGGTATTGTGATATTGGTGAGGCGCTCCGAAACTACAAATTATCAGGACAACTCGACGGCTAGTCAGTCCTCCTAAGGAGCCGACACCACCTTTACAGAGAGGTTGTCCTGCACCACAGGATAATCCCGGCAACTTTGGGCCAGTGCAATGGAGTGAGATTCACAGCCTCGCCCCTTGGTCCGTGCGCAAAAGCGTCTCCTTTATTCGCCTCTTCTTACGAAAGGGGTACAAAGTGCAGCGACCTCATCAGTTCAACTGGCTTCGCCCACGGTGGCGCAGATCACCCCAGCCTACTGAGCCCCACCGCCACGACAAGGCTTGTACCATGGAGCGCGTGATACCTAAATTATATTGACGCAATCTAGTTCTATGTTTTCCAACCAACATGTTGTATTATTTGACGCACTTAACGCACTGTTTGCGTGAGGAGTCCTGTTTATCAGCCCGAGGTATGCACAAACAACTGCGCGGAACCAAATACACGAGGCGCCAATTTGTTTGAAGGAAGCCCGCCTGCCCTCCCCACGGTACGTGAACGGGAACAGATTACAAGCTACACGTGACAGGTATCGCTAAGTGCCACTGCTGCATTGCAGCAGAATCGCTCCAGCTATATATGATCGTCTCATTTGCGCTGTCCTAAACTACCCAGATCGGAATCCAGCGTGCAGCATCATTTTACAGTCTTCTGAGCTGTTACGTACCTGAAAATAAATTAAATTACATTAATGTTACTTGCGGTACACACGTGTTCATCACTTTTCATTGAGGCGTACTGAACCCTTGGGTCGAGGTCGAGGTCTTTAGGTCCCTAGGTATGTAAAGTGCGAATCAAGTTTATAAATGATATTCGAGTTGAAAAGTGAAACTTTCATTTCAATGAAATGGCATTTGGATTTTAGTTTTTTCTACATAACATATATTTATATAACATAAGGGAGAATACGAGCAGTCGGTACCTTTGGTAACTACCGCCACCTATAGACCTCTGCTTAAACCCTTATCTGCGGATGGTATATAACATAATCTCTCATCCCAGCACGTATTAAAATTTAAAAAAAATAATTAATCGTCGTGTCTGCCTCGTGGTCTAGTGGTAAGCATGTTCAACCATAGTGTTCAGGTCCTGGGTTCGAGTCCCGGGTCGGAATAAATTGTTATTGGAATTTCCCAAATTCTAATAACAGTGCGAAGTCAGACAGTGGGCGGTGTTACACCCTCGTTTCTCAGGGGCACGTTAATCCGAGAGATAGAGGTAGCCGCCGTCGCCGAAATTTGGTTACGACAACATTATTAGTATTAATTCTAATCAATTGTATAACAATTGGTTCTAGAGTCATACACACCAAGAATAAAATTTGTTGCTCAGCGCACTGGCCTGTGTCTAAGCAGACAAAGAATCCACGAATAACAATGTAACCGACCTTACGAGCATAATTGCATGAGTACCACCATTTATATACAAAAAATGCCATTAGAATACAATGGATATTTTAGCGATAATAGATATTTCATTTTGGACATATTTTTGTTATAAATACCTTTAAAAATGCTTCATTATCTTTCAAAACCTTTGGCAAGTATCGTTCGGAAGCAACGTCTGTAGTAAAAAGAAGTATATTTTTATGTCCAATACAGAAGTATAACTGCTCCATGAAAAGTATTTTAAAATCATTGCTGCTTTATTGTCGAATAGAGCAGGCTCGGGTCGAAATAGAGGCTGACGTAACTCCGGAGTGACTCTGCGGCTATGCTGTAGTGCGGTTTTCCGGTCGTGAAATCCTATAATGACAACAACAGTTGTGAGGTAGAAGGGGTAGTAGAGAGGGATGGACCGCTAATATGCAATAAGATACAGGTAAAAGATACCATAGTGTATTGCATTCGAACTGGGCTGGTGCGACTGAGCAGGTACTGCTCACAGCATACCGCCGCAGTAACAGCGTCATGCGGTTTTCTGTTGAAACATTGGAGGCGAGAAAGGAAGGAGGCCATCACGCCTGCACAACAATTATGGGGATGCCACCCATAGCATAGGTGTCGCCATAAGGCGGGTGAGAGAGGAGGCTGCCGATGCGGCCTCCCCCCGCCGACGACGAATGGGGGCACGAAAGAGACGCTAACTTGCAGCACCTTCAGTAGTGCCCCTGTGTTCCGTGCCGGGCCAGGATGGGAACTCGGTCCACCTCCAAAGACACGGCGTCGTGGGGACTGTCATTGAGTAGCCGGACAGTTCCCGACGAGGTGAAGTCTGGCCTTTTCGCCGAGGCCAGCCTGTCGCTGCCGGGGTCCTGTTGCCTGCAGATCCGGGATCCTCCACTTATAGCGGCTGACGGCTCCCGTAGGGATTTAGTTGGTATTGCTACCCAATGGCCGAGTCCAACATAGGTCTGGGGGTCTACCGGGCTCCCAGGTATCATGCGTAAATTCATTCCCCTTCGTCACCAAAAACAAAGAAAAAGGTGACGCCGCCAGTCCTCAAAATGCTGTGTCTGCTTGTTTGTCTCTTACGGGCTACAAAATAGGACGCACTACAATACATTTGAATGTATTATACAATATCATCATATAAGACAGTCCAAAAACTGTGTACTCAACACATATAATCCTGTAAGAGGTCCATAAAAATCCAATTGCTGCTATCATGGGAGAGTCGACATGCCGGCCGTCGGGACTAACATCTCGGGAGGGACTAACATCTGGGGACGGGGTGAAGGAGGGCAAAGATTAGCGTCTATGTCCACCAAAAGGCTCTGACTCTCGTTTTCGCTATATGTAATAAGTCGGTCGGCGGTATGAAGCGGGCGGGTAACAGCTGGAAGATAGATGCAGTCGATATCGGATCTCTCGACGGTTAGAAGGTCGCCTTTACGTAAGTGGGCGAAAGTGAAACCACTTCGCCGGCTCACCGGCGGGTTAAGGCGAAGCTGTATAGCGGGCGTTTGCTGTTCGGTAGTAAACGGAATAGAAGATGTTCATTAGGGAAGTTTATTAACACATACTCAACAACACTGTTACACATCAACATCATTAAAGTCAAGTACTTAGGCTGGTCTCGCACCTGTCCGGGAATCCCGTCGTGGATCGTCCTGTACGCGACGCGTATTGCCCGCCCCGTATGGGCCCGCCCCGTCTTGGACAGTTATGAAACCAGCCTTAATTTTGGACACATTCAATTATATAAATACGACTGGCTATTGCGGTCGCACAGAGGGTTAGCGCCCTCTTTTTGGTTCCCTAAGATCGCGAGACATAAAATCGACTTGCTAGTATACAATACATATAGTATACATACTTTTATACAATATACAAATAGCAGATGCAGGTAATTAACAAAAAATATTTCGTAGCAAGTCGATATCTTTACTGTTTAACATTTATGCTCATAACATATGTAAATGTACATAGATAATATATACAAATATACCGACACCTCATGTGTTAAAGTCCGAAACATATAAAACTACACACATACGCTCAAAACATAACACAGTCGCAGGTACGCGGGTAGAAAGTTAAAGGGTTCAGTAGTGTGAGTAGAAAGAAAAGTAATTAAAGTTCATTTATTAACAATCTGTGTAAGCATCGCCCGATGGAGTGAAAGAGCAAACTTGCGTTCATGTGCTCGCGGGCTCCGCCCATTCGGAACATTATTATTACTGCTACTGCTCGGAACGATTTCGGTATGATATAATTTTTTAGTGCACGTTATCAATTAACATAACCTAAAGTCAACGGAACATTTAACCAGCCTTGTGTGTTTTTATATATAAGTAACAAATTTTTTATGCCTTTCATGATGCCTCAGTATTACTAGAAGTGTCCTCTACCACATTAAATGGTTGCGGCTGATGTGTACATTGAGGCCAGCGCGAGGATGCGGATGTGCGTCTGCGTCGCGAACACAACAGCGTCCGCCCAGATACCGCAAGTTCGGTAGCCTTGTGCAGTAACACATTTCACGAGTACCGTCCCACCCGCGCCGTCCTGTCACATTACGCCCTGTGCA
>JAFELO010001806.1:41839-59674 GCA_017140195.1 Eumaeus atala
TGTAACACATTTCACGAGTACCGTCCCACCCGCGCCGTCCTGTCACATTACGCCCTGTGCTGTAACGTCGATCTGAACCCAGTAATCACAGTCACATTTGACCCTTAACATTTCCTAATGTGCTAATGATAAATTATGTCTTTTAACGATATCATATATATTTTTAAAGTATAAGGAGGTTACTGAGTAGTGATAGCCGCGTGGAGTCTACCGATGCCCATAAACATCCACACAATTCAGATTTGTCGCTCTCATTCCATATACTCGGATGGGCCACCAGAAACTCACAAACTGAAAGAAACGCAACAGCATGGCTGTCAATTTGAGGCGGTATAGTCCCCCTATACCGCGAGAGACACCTCCCCGGTCATGCTGGCCCTTAAGCGACTGCGCTGGTCCTTGAGCGGCAGTGCTGGCCTTTCAGTGACAACGCAGCAATGCACTACTCACACCACACATACCTCTAAATTACGTTCTTTACTTTCGCAAATCTCCTCCTCCTCCTCTTGATTACTACATATCAGTGCCAGATTGGTCTTTATTACTACACATCAGTGCCAGACTGGTCTTTATTACTACACATCAGTGCCAGATTGGTCTTTATTACTACACATCAGTGCCAGATTGGTTTTATTACTACACATCAGTGCCAGATTGGTCTTTATTACTACACATCAGTGCCAGATTGGTCTTTATTCAACAGAGCTGAGGATGAGAATCCTCCCCTCTACACCTGGGAGATGTACTTAGATCTTATTATATCTGTAGACCTGACTTCGATGACGTCAAGTCGGCGCTCTGCTACAGTGCGACTGACCATGCATACATACACATACGTAGAGACCTAATTTGTTACAGACCTAAACCCTTAAGTCTAGCCTCTCTAGGTATGTACCATTGCCACCGCATAGCTGCGCCTTAATATCCGCTGGTGAAATTCACCTTGAAAAGCGAAAGGGGCCGAGTGGGCCGCCGCCCACCGTCCGACTTGCTCACATCAAGAAAGTTCTGCTGACATTCAACACCATAACATTGGAAGTGTATTCAGTAACTAACAGTAATGTCGTGGGTTCAAAATGTCATTGTCATCGTCCTTTATCTACTGCTCGACATGGGCCTCTGTCAATAACCGCCAAGACGGACAATTCGCCTCGCAGCACAGAAGGCTATGGGGCCAGATATGGGCCGCCACTAGCTGCCAACCCGGCCCCGAATGTATCTAAGTGTGGGACTAGTTTAAGTAAGCGCTAGTGCCGTTCGAATTGGGCCAGCACGACTGAGGAGGGCTACTGCCTTATACTATGCCACCGTAAAGTGATGCGGCCCGTTGGAATGAAGGAGCGAAGATGGTAACACATTTGAAAAGAAATATGTGGGTGCCCATACGCAATGGGCGTCGGTAGTGATGAAAAGGTTCTCACTGTTCGTTTATGCCCGTATACTATAAAAACTAGTCCGCAATCTTCTCGGGGAGCAACGTTCTATCAGCTCCCTGTACCGAGCAATCCTGTGACCTCCCTCATCTACAGGCTTTGTATGGTCCATCGGAAACTCATAAACCGTATGCTACTAATAATTAACACAAATTATAATGCATTTATGTTTGCACAAACCAAATAAAAACGGCATTGTTTACAAACTGCCAATGTGGAACAAGAGTAGTGTTTACACATCGAAGGCTCGCGCTGGTATGCGCTGTGGTCGACTTTAAGAAAACAGCCAGGTTGTTGACTACCATGATTCACTACTATAATTTCAGATTATATTTCAAACAACGAAGTGCTACTTTTTATTAAATGTTTATTTTTGGTTGTCAAACACGAGACGGTTTACACATGCTGCAAGTTTTTATAAGTTTCAATTAGAGAACAGTACGTTTTGGGGTAAGACACTTGTGTACCTAATTAGGTCTAGAATTGAAAAAGATAGTGCATAAATAATATCAGCCTATTATTAGTGAATTACTGCAAGGAACTGTAAAATTGTATCGACTGACAACCGACAATTATTAAACCGAAGGTAGGCGAAAAACTTTTCATTAATAGTAGACAGTCACCTAATAGACAGTTGACACATTCGACATAAGTCAAATGTACTGATAACTGACAGGTGACATTGAATATATTGTTGTCAATATTTCCGGTGTAGCCATATCAATAAAATTACCCTCCCATTAAAAGAAAATAAATTAATTAAAATATAGTATTATTGACTATAGTTATATTATAAAACTGGATATGGGAGTACAGTGTGAAGCTTGCAACAGCAATATTAGTATTTCTCAGCGACGCATAGAGTGCAACAAGTGTTCCTTGATTTACCAGTCTGGATGTGTTGATTATGGTGATACTTCGGCTTCATCACGTTACCAAAGGAAATGTCCAACTTGTATGTTAGCGCAGCATAAGGTGGGAGACAACATCAACACACCCACTCGCAGTTCGGTTAAGACAACTACGTGTCAGACTCAGCCATAATCATCTTCGTTAGGAACAAGTGCAAAAGAGATTTCTGTCGCTAAACCGGAGAGCCCAACTATTACCTTCAGCCCGGATATCATATTACATAAATAAGAAAAATTGCTTGATATGAAATAATCGCAAAAATGAAAAATTCCGTTTTGACCCAGGTTACAGGTGAAATAACGAGCGTTAAATAAAATTGATGGAAGAATCTCACCATGCAATTCAAAGTGAACATTTTGATCTTAAGCAAAATGTTGTAAAGTTACAAACTGATCTTGCTGAAAAGGGCGAACAAATTAAAGAATTATGTGATGTAATCCATAAACAGCAACAATGGGCCCGACAAACAAACGTTGAGGTGGTTGGTTTACCAGAAACCAAACAGATTCTTTGTTCACTTGAACCCGGACAACAAAGCCCTTTGGAAAGAAACCAAAAGTTTCGCAAGTGCAAATCTTATAAATTTGTATGGGTGAGGAAATGTCATATTTTTTTTAAGAAAACACGAGCAATCCTCGGCCATCATAATAAATTCCAAAAAAGACATTAAATATCAAAAATTATTTAGGATCAACTCCGCTAAACATATTACTACACTTATCTACTTATCTCATCACACACAGCTCATACACCACATAAGGCATTGCATACTCAAAACATCCACAACATTACAACAACCTAATAGGTTTTTTTATACGTGTTTAATTTAATAACTAAATTTCTGTTATCCTAATTTTTATAAAGCGCAGCTATAAAAATGGTTAAAGTTCCTAAAATATTTTATCAAAATCTCCAGGATTTACGGACAAAAATGAGTGAACTTAAACTTAACATGATGAATTATGAGCATGACGTTATTGTTATAACGGAGACATGGCTTTTACAACGGGGAGTTAATGTGATAGCCGTTATGAGATATTTAGGTGCGAGCGCGACATAAGATTATCAAATAAAAAAATTGGCGGTGGGGTTATGATCTCTTGTAAAAAAGATTTTCTGGCTCAAGGGAGAACCGAGTGGGCATGTAGTGGTACTGAATCACTATGGACACGACACCAACAAAAGCTACATGTCGGAGTGCTTTATATCCCTCCTGATAAAAACCAAGCCTCCAACGTCACTGCGTTCACTTCGTCTCTCTCACAGTTCCTAATAAATAATCAAAATGAATATTTTGTACTTCTAGGGGACTTTAAGCTGCCTCATGTAAAATGGTCACGGTAGGGGGTACTCAATTAAAAAAAGAGGTCGCTTGAACTACAAACAGGTACTACAGGCTTGCTGGACGTTTGTAATCTGTCTTAAAGTATATAGTACTTGCCAAAAATTCATTGGAAAGGCATTCTTATTTGACACGACATAGACGACATAGTGGACATATTCTACCAGCATTTGATTATAATAATATCTCTGAACACGCCTAAAACTAAAGGTAAAACATTAATGAACTTTCCTTGCTGGTACAGTAAAGCTCTCATACATATCATTAAAGATAAATGAAAAATTCATAAAAGATGCAAAATACATAAAAACCCGCTAGACTTTGCCGAATTTTATTTACTTCGCTCTAGACAAAAACATTTCAAAATGTCACCTAATATATATGGAACGTATGCAATCTCACATACAAAAAGATCCTTCCAGTCTATGGTCGTACGTTAAAAGCCTAAAAACAAACAAAAGAGGCTATCCGAGCAGTATGTCATTACAGGGTGTGAATTACAGCAATGAGCATGAAGTATGCGCTGCCTTTAATCAACATTTTGAAAGTGTTTTCCCACCACCAGCAGACTCATATGACGAACATAAACCATCACGTAGTGCCTTAATTAATGACTTGATTTGTAATGTATTCTTTGACGTAAGCGAAATTAGAAATAAATTAAAAATACTGCAGAGGAATAAAAGTGTAAAAGGTAGTGACGGAATACGAGCGATATTTCTCAAAAACTGTGCCGATACTTTAGAATTACCTTATCGATTATATATAATATGTCTGCTAATCGCTTTTGAGAACTTCCCTAAAAAAAGAGAGAGGCCTTGATTGTACCTATACATAAAGCCGGACCCAGAAACCAAGTAATTAACGATAGGCCGATATATATACCCTCAATTCCATGGGTAAAACATTTGAAAAAGTAATACACAGGCGTATAGCGCCACTTATTTATAAATCGATATCACCAGAACAACATGGTGTTATGGAAAAACGCTCTGCTAGCCCAAACTTAGCGGTACTCATTAATTATACTTTAAAAGAAATGAGTCAAGATAGACACTAGATGTGATCTACACGGACTTAGAGAAAGCATTTGACGGTGTGGATCACATTACACTGCAAAGAAAGTTACATTCACTTACTATTGGAGGTGACCTATACAGCTATATAGATGGATTTGCTCTTATATTCATAATAGACAACTGGTAGTGGTTATAGGTGGCGCCAAAAGTGATTATATTAAATCAACCTCTGGAGTCCCACAAGGGTCAATATTGGGACCATTGTTGTATAATGCATACCTTTATGATATACTAAACTGTTTTAATACCACATGTATGCCGATGATTTAAAAAATACTATAGTATCTAATCTTTAATGGACTGTCAATATATACAAAATGAACTCAACAACCTGGCTCTATGTTATGTTAAATATCGCATTAGCGTCAACGCTAGCAAATGTCAAAAAATTACTTTTACTAGAAAGTAAAAATCAATAAAGTTTATATACAAAATAGATAACGTATTACTCAAGGAAACAAATATAGTTCGGGACCTAGATATTATTTTATATTCCAAACTTTTGATGACCGAACACATTAACAGCATTTTAAATAGAGCCAATAAACAACTCGGTCTTATCACGCGTACGTATAGATCTCTCTGTAATATAAACTGCATTAAAACTCTATACTCAGCATACGTTAGGAGCATTATCGACTCTAGTGTCTGGACGCCACCCTACAAAGTACGTATAAACAGAATTCAGAAAAGATTTCTCAAGTTCTTATGCTTCAAAGATCACAATACTTACGATACATATAATAATGTCTGTATGCATTTCGGAATGGAACCTCTAATCGTTAAGCGCAAACGAAACAATTTAATGTTACGTCTATGGGTTGTTAAATAATGGCATAGACTGTTTGGAACTACTTGAATCAATCTATTTCAAAGTACATGGCTATCACACACGAAAAACGGAGTAATTTTACGTCCCGAAAGCTAACACAAATTACGGTAAGAACAATATGCTAAATCGCATTACAGAATTATACGATAAGGAATATGCAAGTGCTGACATGTTTATTTCAGGCAAACAACGCATTATTAAAGAAATAACAAAAATTAATGTTACTTAAAATAATTTAAATAAGATAAACAAACACACATACACACAAGCACGATCACATATACCTATAGCGTTTCACACCGAATGTCGTTTCCTCTTTTGCGTATGTATTAAATTATATTTTTTTATGTAGTAATCCTATGTTAGATCATTGTGGCCATGCTATACCTTTACTAGAATAAGATTAACTGTAATGCTGTTGGATTACCAATAAAGAAATAAAATAAAAATAATTACAGCGTACTAGCCGCGCCCCGCGGTGTCACTCGCGTAACCCGCATACCGTCTGATGGTATATACATTCCAGCCCTCTAAGCTAAACTACATAAAGTGACAGCCACCCTGTGGTGTTTCGTGCGGTTTGTGAGTAGCCCGTGATCTATTGGAGTGGAGGAGGAAAGGCGGGCTTGCCTATAAAAAATTGGTTTGTCGATAACCACATAGTGTGCCATTCGACGCCTCCTCCTCCATTCCGTTGGTTAGCGCTGACCCTAAATTAATTAAATACGATATTCACAGTACGGCACACAACTCAATGAGCGCGACATTCAAAACACGAATTGTTTTCTTTTTTAACGACAATGTGAAACACAATAGATGACGTTTGATGTTTATAGTTTATACGAAGAAACATTATAATTGCGTCGAGGCATCAAATGTTGACGAATTCAAGTTGAATGAACACTTATTCTTATTAAAATTGTTAAATGAACAATTTTAATATCGCATTCTTTCCAATTTGGAGCGAAACAATGTTTAGAATAACATAATTTATTCATGATACGGAAAAAAGTTGAAGCGAAACCGGCACGGATATCTAGTTAATGAATTTTTTAAAACAATGCTTTCAACGCCTTAAATCTTTTAAAAAAGGCTGATGGAAGATGAAATTGGGGATTTTATAGTGGAGATCGGGTAAAAAAGACTTCCAGTATCTCCCAAGTCCGAGACGCAAAGGTGACGGTGCACGCTCTATAAATCAGAGTCAAAACTATAGGACCGAAGTATGCGTCCAAAATTGTTTAACTTTCAAAATGATTGCACAACCCGTGTGCAAGTCGCTCACAGCCGCGCAGGCGGCTGACGTGTGGGGACAGCCACCGGCCGCAGTATAACTCCAACGTAGTTGAATTCAATTTCCTGCCTTACAGTTTCACACTCATCGCAGACGTCTGCAGTTTCTGGATAATTTTATTGGCATTCACATGTCCGGGGACGTCGCGTGTCGTACGGATTTTTTATATTATAGGGGGATGAACAAACGCCCATGAACATCGTCATGATTATGCCGATGCATTATAATTAAGTGAGCGTGAGGCTCCCCGGTCGTGCCGACCCAGTTCCGTTGCACAAGAGCATATAGTACCATGCACCATGCATGGCACTACCTCCCTCTATGCAGCATGGCACTACCACTTTCAAACGGCTTTTACACTCCGCAGGAAATTGGCCCCCCCAATACAGTGGGGGATGGGGAGACATTTGATCAATCTGTATACTTAGCCTGGCCATAGATACTGTTACAATTTTAAAAAATATTTCATTTGAATTTGGAATCTGTCATTTTTATATGATTGTTCATTGTATTTTCTATTCATTCACTTTAATATTTTGCGATATTAAAATGAGAGTGGGGTGATAAAGGGAAAAGAAGCGCTATGATTGCAATACACAAAGTAGGTATGGAGCCAAATGCCATTTTTAAAACTCTCCATTAGCATACGTCAAATGTTTGTGTTTGTGACAGACAAAGATTTGGCAGTCCACGTAGTGTTCGTGCGAAACAAGGGGTCAGAGCACCTAGAACCATCGCGTATTTTGAGATGACTTAGGACTTGCAGATTTGAGATGACTTAGGACTTTAATTTTGATAAATTATACAGGTTCAGGGTGGTAAAATCGAAACAAATACTGATAAGCGCTACGCAAAGAGAGGTCACAGGAAAAAATTGTTTTCGGTTATATTACAATTGAGCAACACTATCAAACACAATGACCGTATTTATGCTCAAAGCTAAAAAAGCTTCCCAATTAGTGGACACAGCCACGTGGACGCTGTCCGACTTCAGTGTTATGAGTGTGTTGTTAGCTATGAGGGAGTGACTGACACATATTTTTGTGAAAAACGTATCAAAACATCGTACAAGTGTATCAAGGTACCATTCTTGAGAAGACAGTTAGGCCCATAGTAACACCATGTTCAATAACCAAGTATGGCCCTTCCTTCCTCCAAGGCTCTGCGCGGGGTCATAGCCCGGTCCACACAGTCTTGGTGGGAAGCGAACGTCTCGGAGTTCATGAGAGCTGTAGACTGGCCATCGTCTAGTCCCGTCTTAATCCGTTGATTTATAGTCAGTTTTACAGAGTGCAGTTTGGTCTAATCGCCATGATAATTTGAAGCCCCCAAAAACAATCCATACGATTAGCAGTGAAGAATTTTTCCCATGGAAAGAGTGCGCGCTTCTATTGATAACTGGCCTCAACGTTCACAGGACTGTGTTGCACAGCCAGTGGAGGCCACTTAAGATAAGCTTCTTATATTTTTAATTGCATTATATTTGTGTACTAAACTAACACACAGTAAAAGTAACAAATGTTATTCGACGTTCTCGCTCCCACGAAACCGCCTTAATATGATAGCTATGCTGTCGCGTTTCGAACCGGTTCGAAAAGGGAAAGAGGGCAACCTTTGTGCGCATGTTGCCATGGTAGAGACCAAAATTCTCTGGTCGTGTGGTCCTCATACAATAAAAAAAACTTGTTTTTGTTGTACTACTGACTCAGGTGTGCTCTTGAGTCAGAAGTAAAACAAAAACAGTGAGTACCGCAATACATTTATGCGAGCACCTCAGCAGTAACCCAGATACAGACGGCGCGCCGACGGACTCGGTGCACCGTAGCTGCTCTCGTGACACGTCCGCACATCAGGCGTGTGCAGGGACATGGTCCTGCTCAAATGTGGTCGGCACGGAAGACGCGTACACATTATGTTGTTTTGTAGCCACGCGACAACGACGGTAGATAACTATTGTAATAAAAATGTGTTTTACGCATGTTTTTTGGAATTTGCTCATTGGCGGTATGAAAGAAATATGACTTCTGCGCGGGACATGTTTTAGTGCTCAAGTATATGCGCAGACACAAGTGCACTCTCTATTCCTTCATTCTCCTATTCCGATAGGACGGCAATCCGAACGACCGGAGAGAAATCAGGCGCAGGACCGACGGCTTAACCTGCTCTCCGAGGCAGGGGGGTGTAACACCTCCAACTTCCTATACCGGACAGTTAATATAATCTAAAAAATCCTAATAGCACTTTCTTTGTATGGACCCAGGATTTGAACCCAGGACCTCACGTCTGTGACTGAACATGCTTACCACTAGACCACGAGGCAGTACTACTAGGGCTGTTTGATAACTCACCGAAACCTAAAAAAAAAGGATATGCAAACAAAATTTATTTCATTATAATCTATCATCCTTTCGAAAATAGAACGCCATATTTGAATTTATTCGAAATAATTGAATTTGTGTGAGAGGACCTAGAACTTTCTCTGCCGTAAATTGTCTCAACAATGGAGAGAAACGAAGTTCATGCGGTGATGAAGTTTTGTGTTTTAAAAGGGGAAAACAGCAACCCAGATTAAATTCAAGCTAGACAGTGTTCTAGGTAATACTGCTCTTGCATTTAGTACAATTCACACCCGGATAACTGATTTTAAACGTGGGAGCGAGAGCTGCGAAGACGCCAACAGGTCCGGCCGTCAAAATGAAGTCACGAATCCGAACATGATCAAAAAGATTCAAATAGTTGTTTTGAATGATCGGCATTTCCTCTGAAAAAGTTTTTAACATTTTACACCAACATTTGCGAATGAGAAATCTTTTTTGCGTTTTTATCAGTTTTTGCGGCGTTATGTGACAGTAGATGAAACAAGGATACATAATTTTACTCCTGAAACAAGAACAATCTAAGCAGTGGACTGAGAGCGGAAAACCTGCGCCCAAGAAGGTAAAAGCGGTTTTGTCGGCCGGCAAAGTGATGGCGACTGTTTTTTGGGATGCTCGAGGGATTATCTTAGTGGATAGTAAAGAGGAAAATCAATAAATGGAGAGTATTATGCAAGCTTGCCGCAAAAATGTTGCGAAGAAATCCGAAAGAAACGACCTCATTTAGCTAAAGAGATAGTTTTATGACTTCATTTAGCTAAAGAGATAGTTTGACGAGTGCACAGGTCCGTGTTGGAACAGGGACCTGTGCACTCGTCAAGGATTGCAGATGCCAAACTCCATGAATTGCGGTTCGAATTCCTATTCCCCATATCTGGCCCCGTGCGACTTCCACTTATTCCCGAATCTCAAGAAATGGTTAGGTGGCCGGAGATTTCCATCAACTGATGAAGTCATTGTCGTGAGTAGACGAGTATTTTTTTTATCAAACTGGTGTGACGGCATTGGAGAAGCGTTGGACTAAGTGCATCGAGGTAGAAGGAAACTACGACGAAAAATAAAATTGTTTTCAAAGAGATATTAAAGTTTTTCTTTCTCGATTTGAATACTTGTCGATCAAGCAAGAGACCGACTGCTCATTTGTACTCTTTTGATAAAAATCCTTAATTACCGAAGTTATTGTAAAATAAGAGCGAGTATGCTACATGCGAAAAGCTAGACTCGTCGCGTTGCTTCGACAGTGTGCGCCTGTTCCTGATTGCCCAGTAGTTTTGTTAGACGCATGTGACAATAGTGAGGCATGATGAGAGGTTCTAAATTTAATTAGTCGCAATTTTACACACGCACTTTGTCCACCAGATGGGATACTAATCAGCTCTCGACCGGCCAGTGGTAAGCATGTTCAAGGGTTCATGGGGTCCCAGATTTGCGTTCCTGGTAAAAGTGTCACTATCATTTCAATTTCTAATGACACGCTAAAATCGGGAAATTGACGGTGCTACACCACGGCGTGCATGTTAAGCCGTCGGCCTTGCGCTTGATTTCACTGTAATGTTATATCGGATTGTTGTCCCCTGGGGAAAAGGAACTTAGGGACTAGAGAGAACACTTTCGTTTGCACAAGCGCAGATAGCCTACATAGAGATCCGCCGCAGCCGAAAGTACGATATTATGTATCATCATGACTACTGAGCTCGGCTCGTGTGTCCATGATGCTGATGACACATCTCAAACCGAGCGTGTCCAGGTGGGCGGAGCTCGGTTATGATACCGTAATACCGGCGGACCGTTACAAGTTACGACGCGCCGCTCCGGGCTCACCCCGAGACCTGTAGAGGTACTTTTATATCATCGTCAGACCCCGTCTGGTTCAATATAAAGGTCACGCTGTTTTTATTCTACTATTTTTATATTAGTCTGCATCGCGGTCTAGTGGTAAACATCTTCAACCACAGTACTGATGTCCTAGATTTGAGTCCCGGTTCAGCCAAAGTGTTACTGAGATTTTCAATTTCTGATAACAGTCCGAAGTCAGGAAGATGGGGGCGTTACATCTCTGTACCTCAGAGATCACATTTAACCGTTAGTCCTGGGCGTGATTGCTCCCCGGTCGTGTCGGACTGCCGTTCCATCGGAACAGGAGAATGAGTGTCTCCATAGAGATGGTCGCTGTGGCCGAAATGCGCCTAGAACGACACTACAATTATTAATGTATTATCCCTGTGATACAAAAACCGATCTATGACCATTAACATCCGCACGGCTAATAGTTAAGTAGGTGCGTTGGCTAAATTCACTCCCTATCACATTGGTGAGCAGCGGCCACTTGGCCGACCATTTCTCTTAAATAGCACGACACGAATAGTTACCACGTTTAAGGCTTTATAATGTGAGCGAGAGGTAATTCCTGGTAATGCTAAACCGGTTCAAGTGTAATGCAGCAATGGAACACCACCACTAACTACTTGTCATGTCATTGCTACTATGCTCTTGAATTGGACATTTCAGGCAGCCGTCTGAAGTTTGCAAAATTCTGGCATGAAATGAATGCTACGCTGTCGCGTTTTGTTTGTCTCATTTAAGAGTCGTGCTGTTCCATCAGTGCGCTGTTGTAAAGAAGCTGGTGCGCGGACTAGTCTGGCGTCGATACTTATCATCACAAGACAACTTGTTTGCACTCCTATGTTATACAAAACGATCGAATTCATTGCTTTTCGGCCATATGAATCAGACTTTTTTACTATAGGGGGACAGACGATAGACGCTTTTGATGGCTACCGACGGTCACAAACAAACGCATAATTACCATGGCCATGTTCTGCCCTCGTACCGAACTCCCTCACCCTGCATGTGTACACTTTTTAACATATTGTATGCGGTCTATTCAATTTTTTCGACACTAAATTCTGACACTGTGGGGTTTCAGTTGAAATAGAAAAGAAAAAAGTCGAAAAAATAGTTCCCTTGGGATTTCACGCAGGTGAAACCGCAGGACATGTCTAGTTACTAATAATAATTAAAAATAATAACATATTTCCATGAAATGTGATAAAAACTCTTCTGATGTTGATTTATTAGTCACCCAACACAACACACATTATATCAACTGTAACACATCACATTTCCACTTCATTATTTTTTTTTTTTTTTTTTTTTTGGTATTACATTACTAGGTTTACACTTTGCACAGAATTCAGTGGTAAGTACGCTCGCATACGTGTCTGTGACTGTGTACGAGTACTCTGGTGTTTTGTGCGTAGGTGTGGTAGTAGAAAGCGTCTGGATGTTACTTGCTTTGCAATCTCCAAGGATATCGAACTATTTGAGATTAAATTGATTACAACAAAACTATTCAAATGAGCTATAGCTTATCGGTTTGGCCCTCAATAAGCCCACCGGTATACTGTGGCTCGGAGCCATTTTTTTGCAAGAAACGACGTGCCGACTTTATAGCAATCTTAATGATGACCGAGAAATGACCGAGAGAGGCATAATATTGTTACACCAAATCATCCTGTTCTGTCATGCGATTGTGTTCGTGGAGTTCGCTGTCCAATCATCGCGTGGGCCACGACAGCAGGAGAGGTTATCGACGTGTGGAGGAGGGGACAGTAATCGTGATAATTCGGGTACAATAAACAACTGTACGATTGATTAGAAAGTGGGGTAATGTATCGCAAAATTCATCGACGGCTCTGGAAGGATGCGAGTAGCTGGAGAGCGGTCGTCCTGACGTTCATGGAAAGAGGCCTAAGTCCCGCAGTGGACCGATAACGGCTGATAACGATGATGATGTGGCCTCTCTGCCTTCCCCATCAGTAAGTAAGCCTAACCGATGAATGTTCCACCTGTGCGTTGTTTCCTGACCGGGCTCGTCTCAGGCCGGGCGCCTAGATCTTGCGCACTGTTGGCCTATTGTTACGCCATGTATCAGGGACGTCTGACACGAACTCTTTCGTTCAAAGGTCGTTCTTTTCAACATTTTTTTTTTTCGGAGAGACCTAATACTGGTTGGCAGCGCTAGTCCAGCCTCAACAGTTCGACTGACTACGAAGACTTTTTTGTCTTCAGGTTTAGGGAGACGATAGGGGGACAGACCCCCCTCTTTTCCCGCAGATGGGAAGAGATGAAACGGGTTGATTGTGGGCGTACCTATAGTGATTATTTTTGTGGCCGATAAGGGGGAAGCGGTCCCCTCCCCACTCTAGTGGGACGGCGCGCGCACGATGCCGTTTAAGTTGCGGTGTCGTGGATAAGAATAATTGAGCTCGGATAATTGAGCTTGTTTAGTGTTTGGCTTATCTGAGGAGGCCGACCTCCTCGGGCCCCCCCCCCCTCTGACAGAGAGGGTCGATTTTCGCTACAAATCGGCAAAAGCCGTATTCTTAATTTATTTATTATTAGAGCTCTCTAAAGTCGCGTTATTTTATTACTATCAATCTAAGCTCTCGACTTACGGATTCGAACCCGGGCTCGTTTCCGTAAGCGGTGTGTGAGTTTGACATTCTGTCAGTCATATATTATAACTGTGTCACTATATGTACGATTTCATCGCTCGACCGGTACGAGCGGTGTATATCGTATTGGTTCTAGCAGGAAAAATGCATTTACGCACCATCCAGCCGACCCAAGGGGGCCTGAAGTGTGTGTCGCGCTTAGGTCGTGAAGCGATAGCTACTACCGACTAAATACTGCTATCTGTCTTTTCAACATGTGACCGTCTAATAGGCCGAAACGTGACAAATGCGGGTCGAGTTTAAGACTTTCCAGTAAAAGCGCAACGTGCTATAAAGTGCACGGTATGGGCGGAAAATACAAACTTTAAATTTAGGAATTTATAACCAAGTCATCCGTCAGAGGACCAAAGCAATCAGTTCGTCACCTTCTCATGCAAAGTTTCGTTTATAATATTATAAGAGGACAAACGAATACCGAATTCTTACGTAGATGAGTAGGCCTCTGCGAGTCTTCGATGGTCCAGTTTAGAGGAGGGACCTCTAAACTGGACAATTGAAAACTCGCAGACCTCACGAAACCGACAACATAGCGGCGATATTGTGCGACCAAGAGGTACCTCACCAGCCCGACGCACTCTCACTAAAGTTACTACAAACATTTGTATATTCAGTTAAAGCCCGCATTGTAATAAAAGTCATATCTCTTATCGTTCATGATTCTTCCATTAAATTTAAGTAGCGACATTCAAATCAGACATCGCAGTAATAACTACCTCAATCAATAACGCCATTTAGATGTCAAGGTCCTACTGATTGCCAACTAGGGCACGTGTGCGGACTCCGCCGAAGCTACTGTGTCGGGTGTGATGAGTAAAAAACATTTGTGGATGATTGTGCAAACGGCGGATATGGCGCACGAAATTAATTTGTTTTTCTATATACCTATAAGTACAAATGTGAGTGGAAGATTATAAGTTGTTTGGAGCCAATAAGCCAACATACTCCAAAATAAGTATAAGTTTCAACCTCAATCCTGGGACAAAATAATTATTTTTAGGATAAAGTGTCTGTATGTTGTATATGTGTGCCAATTTTAAATAAATCTGTCATTTTTTTGCATGGAAGAATTGCCAACGTACATACGACCTTTCGCATTTGCAGTATTAGCAAGACTAGGACTTTGTATAGTTGGTGGATTATACTATTGCCACAAATTTATTTACTTTGATTTACAAATACACACACACACATATATATATATATATATATATATATATATATATGTGTGTGTATGTGTATATATAAATATACATGTAATGAAGCTTAACAAATAAATATATATTACTTTTTGAATTTAAGTCCAACTCTTGTCGCGTCGTCTTTCGTTTTTTCGTATGCACTGACTGTTAATTTTCTCATATTGTTATAATTAAAATTCAGTTCATCTCGCCAACTTGCTTGTTTACTTCAGTATATGATTCACTCTAAGTCGTTTGTTCTCTATGGTCTAGAAATTGCTTCTTCTAGTCTAGTCTATACATTAGTATGCATTAATATCGCCAGTTTTATTGAGAGTGGTGCCATACCGTATTGCAGTCTAGTTATATGCTGTATCATTGCTCGTAACGCGATGTCCTGAGATTCCAGTGGCCTATTTAAGGGGGGGGAGGAGCAATAGCATCCTGCCTTCTCATGCATTTTCTTCAAAACATCTGCGTAATTTTTGGGCGTCTGTTTTGTTGGAAAGGCTCGTATTACTCGTTTGCAGATTAGTCGTTATATAACAAGTGCGGAAAACGTCTCAACACGCCTGTGGCGATATCTCGCGGGACACCCGGCGTCCGCGACGTGCCGGAGCCAGTTACAACACCCCCAGTTTGCCTTCACCTAAAAATGCTAATCGCCAGTCTCGTGCCGATAACTGCGAGGGCGTCGCCGGTTCACTTTGAACCGCGGTTTAGTTCTTACACAAGACGACAAAAACGTATTTGTACAAAATCGCATGCGTTTGCATTTACATAATTGACTACACGGCACAGAAGATGCTTGGCTTTTTATTTATACATAACGAGCTGTTATATTAACTTGCAGCGCCCGGCGGTTTCGCTCGAGTAACTGTAATAATATTTGTCGTAACGTGACGGTTCATACCCTATGACCTGCTTCGATAAATGGGTTATCTAGCTTTGAAAGAATTTTTGAAATCGGACCAGTAGTTCCGGAGGTTAGTGCGTTCAAACAAACCCTTCAGACTTATCATGTTGGTGTGACGCACGCGTGTAGCATCAATAGTTAAGAAAAAGAACAAATAACAGCGATGTACCGTCTGCCCCTACATGCGGCTGTAACGCTATTACATGACCCAAAAACGTAATATTTAATAAGACAAAGAAGTTTCCCTTCAAAACTACTGTAACAGATTTTCTACGCCCGTCGTTTCAGATTCCTTAAAGCAGGTGTTCTCAACTTTTTCAATTTGCGGCGCACTTACTGATTTAGTATACCAAGTGCATGCGGCACACTAAAAATACAATAGTACGGCTATCCACTGAAAATACAGAAATAACAAAAATTATGCTCCAAATACAAAAAATGAGCTGAATAGTGAATTTTGATATTATAAAGGCAAATTATTTAATGCGATTTGTAAGATTCGTAGGCGAGAGAAGATAAAATTTGGACTCAGCTGGCTCCGAGTTTTAGTTTTACAGCAACAATAGCCACGGATGGACTAAGTCCTAAGGTGACAGATGTCCTGATGTCAAGTTCGAACGAAACGTGATCGTTAAAGTACTTATATTGTGAGTAACATTCGCGTGACTAATGATTATTAGCTATGAATGTAGGCCACTCGCAAACACTGGTAAGTTGAGAGCGACCCTCTAATGGTTGCCAAACTGAGATGTGGGTTGGTAACCATGGAACTGGTACGAAATGCCGTTACGTACACAATGTGTTTACAATGTATAATAGTGATAGTTCCAGACACTGATGATTTCTCAACGAACAGCGAGTTTTACATTCATGTTTAGGCTTCCGTATCCAAAGAGTAAAAACGGAACCCTATTACTACGACCGCGCTATCCGTTTGCCAGCCACCAGGCTGTACCTCATGAACCGAAGTAGCTAATTGAAACATTTATTACATTGGTAGCACAGTAAAAATAATTCACAGATGATGTAATTCTATTGCCGCCATTACTAAAAAAGTAGAATAAATTCATTGTATATGAGGGAGAGCATCCTCCTCACTCCTATCTGCAGGATAGTGTGGAAAGCAATCCGACGCAGATGTATTGGGCGTTCCGTGGGCTTCCACAGCACAGGTTCAAGTATAATCTCCTCAGTAGCACCACGCCCAGAGGCGCAAGGGGTCCTAGTCCGATTAACCTGTTCAGGGTTAAGGTGTACAGGTCCATCAGTATTGGTCCTGCCAAAGCAGTTTTGAAAGGCAGGCCCCAATTGATAGCGCAATCGTCATGTCAGTTGAATTGAGACGCTGCTCGTCCTTTCAAGTCGGCCGCAGCTCCCCTGTTTACATTATATTGGCGATACTGTTGATCATTATCAACGCATCAACAAGGCTCTTGAATATCAATGCCACAACGTCTTTTACAAAATCTGCTGGTGTTTCATGAATATTGGAATATTTGTTTTTCTTTCACTTCGTCATTACATTGTCAAAAACTATTTTTTCTAGTATAGGGGGACAAACGACCACTTTACCTCCACCCATGCTCCTACCCATCTCTCGGTATACGGAACGAATCATGGGAGATGCACGGGGGTTTGCTCACCGGCTCTGTTCCCCAACGTGCAATTCTTGACTCCCTACACATTACTTGAGTCACTCTCCCCTTTCTGGGGCCTGACACCACAAAGATAGCAGTTGTCATCGGCCTCGTCAGTTCTGAATATCTCGATGCAGCTATGTCGTGCGCGTGACATGTATGAGCAAATGTCTTCAATGGCCTAAAACTATCATTATACGGCGGTATCAAGTAAGCGAGAGGTGCCACCCGGGTCGTGCCGGCCCAGTTCCGCTGCATAGGAGGATGTGGTGTTATGCACCATTCATGGCACTACCTCCTCATATGCAGCATGGCACTAC
>JAFELO010001806.1:59781-82320 GCA_017140195.1 Eumaeus atala
TAGTATAAATGATAAACTTTAAGATAAAAAACATATTGAGATTTATTGAGTGTAACAATGATATTGGCGGTGCAACGTTATCGAGTTCACGGGTACTGTCCACGTTACGCTCAATCTACTGAATAAAACGCTCAGTGACAACCCACAGATATACCACAGAACCTACGAACTTCAAAGTTTGTTAATCACCAAGTCGTCTATTAGGTAATATAAATATAGTGGTTTGTTTGTCTAAAGGTTACCTCTGTGTTACCTCTTGTTACCTCTGTTTTAACAGAGGTAACAAGAGGTAACACAAAAAAAAAAGACAGCTATGGACTAAAGGACAGCTATGCTGATCGGTTTTGTGCAGTTTGTGAGTGGCCGGTATGCCACGTGAAGGAGGCAGGAGTGAGGGCAACAACATCTGCATAAGGATTATGCGCAATTCTATGGGTGTTGGTAGTCATCAAAAGGAGCCTACTAATTTGTCCTCTAACACTATAGTAATGCATGTACTACTGTCCAGGAGCAAGTTGTTTGTAACCGTGGAACACTTCTTGTAGATAAGTCTGACGCAACACATCCGCGCTCTTCGCTATTGTCATACGTAATCTTATCAGTCACGTTGTATCACGCCGAGATATTTGTCAATACCGTTTACATTTGTCATGTTTCTGATTTAACCTTCATTATCATCAACTCCTTTATCGTGGGCATCTGGTGGATTTATATCTGGTGGAAGATCAAATTTCGGGAGACGCGCCCCAGACCGACTACTGTGCGTAATCTTCATATATCTACATATCATGTAGTTTTTCTGTACGTGTTTAAATCTGCGAACGTTTCGAGTACACACACTACAAATTCCTTCAACTTAAGGCGCGGGGGAGGAGGGACTCCTCTGTACCTCTGGCCATGATAATAATAGTTAATTTACCTATTACAGACACTGTCATATCGGGAAGCAGCTCTTCCCTTCTGAACCCAAACCTAGTCTCTCCCGTGACGAGCACTCATAGCAATCCGTTGAAGCTGTATTGGACTTTTGTTCGCCTTAAATAAGTTCAGGCCCCTTAGGCTTAGGATCCCTGTACCGTCACAATTTTTTTTATTACAAACAGGACAATGTCTGCGGCTAGTATTTCTAACTAGATGAAATGCGCAAAACATGCTTCTTTGATCAGGCATGTTTAAGAAGCATTCTAGACACAATCTTTATCTATAGAGTCGTAAGTGTTGCCAAACGTCTAACATTTCACAGTTCTGACGGTTTCTAGAAATGGAAACAAATACAAGCGGAGCGCAGTGCACAATCGCTGCAGTTTCTTCAGTATGCCCTGCGCGTGCGTACTTTCGTTGCGCCGACCAATCGCTCTACAGAATATCAATCGTATTAATTGGAGTTCGCCGCACACAGCCAAGCAGCACCATTTGCGCCTCTACAGTGTCACCAATGTTAAAAAAATAAGGACAGATATGCTCTCAGTTTAAGTCTGGTGAAGACACCATTAACTGTTTACTCGCGACCGAGTCTATGAAGTTGTCTTTGAAAACACTTAAATTTTCGTTTTGAATATCAACACGGAAACGCATTAATATATTATAACGTTTGGATGACGTTAATTTACAAAACAAAGCACATCGCATGTCAAACACCAACCATTCGACAGTTATTAGTACAGCGTGACGTCAGATGTTCTGTCATTAGTGTTTAGCAGCACGTGACAATAATATTTAACCAGAGGACTACTATTTGTACGATTTTCAAATATCAAACTTTCAGAAAAAATATAACTTATATTTATACTACGGGTGACAGACCTAGTGAAAGTTACTTCTTGCAGATAAAACCCTGTTGCATCTACCAACTACATAACATTCCTTTATACACATTCAATCGTTAGTTAGCAAATGTCATTTTTTTTTATAGTATAGGGGGAAAAACGAGTAATCGGAGCCTTTCAACGACTAACGATGTGTATGTGGTATGAGGGCAACTCGTCTAATAACTGTTAACCACTAACCGTGCTGCTATTAAGGGGCGTAGGGCGTTGGTAGTCACACAATGACTCCTGTTGCTGCTGCGTCACCCTGTACTATAAAACACCCTGTCACTGATGTTGAACCGCGTGTACATAAACTCACGTTTGTAAACGAGATCCTCATAAAATATTGTTCCTTGCCAATATTTGCTACTTTCATAGTCAGCTTGTCTACGTACCACTCCAGGAAACACGGCAAGCTTGCGCACCCCCTCTTGGAGCTGGCGTATCTTAAGGCTGGGAGCGCTGGGCTCTAACAGTTGATGGCATATGGCCCATAACCCTCCTCCATAAATTGGTTATGTAACATTGAAATATTTTTTTGTTACCAGAAGTTTCTAGGATTAGCGCGTTCAAACGAACAAAGAAGGGCTTTATTATATTAGTATAGATAAATAAATACAATATTAGTTGTATTTTACATTAACTATACTAATCCACAAAATACAGGATTCTAATGACTAACAACATGAGTTTCAATTAGGGCCACTCTAACACTCCACACAAGGTTTTCACTACAAAAGCTAGATACAAGTTCGTCAGCCTCAATCTTAAGGCATGCTTCGGGTACCACTAATTGGGAGCCTGTTGCTATATAGCACCGATACCGAAGTAATCAATATCCACACCACAGGAGTTCTCATTTCATAACTATGAAATATATCATCTAACTAAATTTGACGAACTTGAAAAGAGGTTTACGAGAAACATTATTTTCTTCTATAGCAACTGCGTCTAACGCAGTAGTAGACTAGAACCATCACATTATACACAACACATTCTTCGAGAGTACTCATCGGTACATTCGTCCTAATTTTACTTTCTGAAGTTAAAAACTATTTCATTACATCATGTATATGTTGTAAGGTTTCCTAAACACATTTATTATTATCAAATTGGTGAGAATCATTTTTATAACGTATTTACTCCTGCAAGTAAAATTTATAGCGCACCTAGTTAATGTTTTTGAAGTAAAAAATTACGTACACTTCACTAGGAGAGTAAGCTGTTGAATGCGTGGCGAGATCGTTTATCGTACGAAAACGAATTCAACGGAAGTTAAGAGAGATATAGGTACAGGTTTATGAACATAGATTGAGAGAGAGAGAGAGAGAGGCTTACTTTTCGTAATATACGAAAGTTCTAGAGTTTACAGGTTTGTTTTGACAGTGCAGTTGTAGCGTCTTCACTGCGAGGCGTATGGTCTTGGCAACACGTTTGCGGGCGATAAATTTCTGTGTAATAAATAGTTCTTAATAACACCTATTTATATAATATCATCGCGATTTATTTACGCACTAGGTATGTTATGTGTAACATTCGCGAAAACTTGAGAAATTATAAAAACGTCCAGACAAATCTCGTTTTAAACGGATATGAAAACTCATTTCGCTGCCCATCAGAATTCTGTTTGTGAACACGAACAGAGGCCTGGCCACATTACCCTCGCTTTCATTCGTGTCACAATTCGCGACGCAAATATTAGAAAGTAAAAATCGCACCATTTTAGAATGTTCGAGTTTCGACGGTCTGTGGCCGGAATTATCTTCGGTCTTTAGTGTTTCGACGCCCAGGTTCAGGTGTTAGCGTTAATTGTTACGTTACATCTCCTACCGACGGGCTGCAACGCTGTATGCAGAGAGGTGGTTAGAGGCGAAACCACCTATTAAATAATGTTTTGAGAACTATATAAAAAAATCAATTCTGAGAAAGAAATCTTAAAACTTTTGAGTTTTAGGGGTAATAACGCTTTGGCGTTACCTCCTTTTCTGCCTCAGGGGGAATGTCAAAGTGTAATAGTAATTTAAAGTAGAAAATAATTTCAATAAAAAATGCTCGTAACATTTGGCCTAAACACACAAACAAATCAAATTACATAGAATAACAAGTATTTTAAGGAGTGTCATCCTGGTATCGAGACTAATCTAATCAAACCTCATAACTTAAAATACGTCAATCAAGGAGCATAGAAATCAACATACACACATACATACGCTCGACAAACAACAACTCCAAAAAACAAAGGGTCCATATGAAGCTTATAATGACTGTTTTCGATCAGCGATGGTGACATTACCAAGCGATAAGCTGACAATAGCGAAGTAATTGCGGAAATGTCGTGCGGCATTTCACATCGGGCTTCTTCTCGCATTGATCTCTTCTTCTTGCCGGGGCACGAGTAATTTTCCGTAGAATTAGAATAGCGATTTATTTTATTTTTATTTAAGCGATAACATATACCTTTTTTCTGGCGTTAAGGGTTAAACGAGCTTGTAGAACCGAGGGACCACGGAACTTTTAAATCGACGACTAAAAGTATACTCATAATGTATATGTAGATGTATTTCCTCCAGCCCTCCAACGGGCCATCGAAACCTAGCCTACCGCATAGGTCACATATCGTGTAAGCGAAAGGCCTGAGGGGCCGAGGAGTTTCTCCGCCCCGACTCGGACGTCGCAAGCGCCCGGCAGCTAAAATACACCGCCAACGTGAACGCTCGGCTCATGAGGAGCACACGACATGGTTCTTAGACCAGTGTCATTAATGTTAGCGCACGTAACAAGTCCTTACGGCGCGCACGAGACCAGGCTGACGTGGTGTGATAAGTCCACAGATGATAATAGGTAAAACTAGTTTAGTAATAATGGAACTAGTTCCAAAAAAGTAAAATATCGGACATCGAATTCAATGTGGATAGTTTTAGCGTAGACAAGTTCTCGTCAATTTATTTACTCAGATGCATCCTGACGAGCAAGGCCCCTGTTGAGTGTACATATTTATTGCTAAAATTTTTATTAAATGTGGCTAGCCGTCAGGCCTCATTGAATATTTTGATTTTAGGCAGTGATAGTGATCGATAAAAGTATGAAATTAGGCCAAGTATTTTGAGTGCACACAAAAATAATAAGCTAACCACTTAGCGTTGAATTTAACCTTCCGAGCCTAACCAGGCATAGTTGTCTATTTCTCTATATGCGGCCATGGTTGTTGGTCATGTCAAATAACGCCGCGAATGTTAAAATTGGGTACTAAAACCTATCAAAGAGACGCACAATTACCTACTTAATTCCATTACGGCTAGCCTCATTGAATAACGTATAATGACGAACACTTTCTGGCGGAATTTCACACAGCCGCATTCAATTCATTCAATCGTTGGCCCGCCACAAAATAACCCTATATTGTAAAATGGCTAGCCGTAATGAAATATGACGATTTAGACAATCCGACTGGAACATCTACGTGTCTTTGTGTCAATCGTATTTATACCTTTATAGTACTTGTAGCTTAAAGTCTCACGTCATGTGTTTGTCAGTGAAACATATTCCTACGGACCGTGGTCACGCCAAAACAAATGCAAAAATATTTTATTACATTTATTTTGGTGTCACCACGGCTTTACAGGCATTTGGTACATTTTTTATGAAGTAGAAGATATATGATTTTTTTTAATAGTAGGGACAAACTAGCAAACGGAGCCTTTCAACGACTACCGACGCCCATGAACATCAGCATAATTATGCCATTGCGTTGCCCTCCTTTTCAGTGCCTCCCCCAATGGGCCACCGGCTACTCACAACCCGCACGAAACGCGACACTGTATGTGTCACTTTACGCCGGTATGAAGTGAGCGAGAAGTATCTGCCCGGTCGTGCCGACCCAATTCCGTTTCATAGGAGGATGTAGTGACATGTATGGTGCATGACACTACCTACTCCTATGGAGCATAGCACTACCTCTGTACGAAACTCTTGATTACTATCAGTCGAACTGCACCCCCAAAGCTATAAAAAAACCAGTCCAGGGGGTGGGACACGCCGATACACCGAGGGCTCCATAACAGCGGGAAATACAAACACGACAACTAATGAAGGTTGACAAACTTGTACCTGCGGGCGCCTGCACTCATTTTATATGAAATGAACCATAACTGTAAGTGCGTAGTATTTTTTTTCAGTGCTATGCAAAGAACATTATAATTCATATTTTTTTATTGGTTGTCAATATAATATTACATATATAGTGTAAAAGAAAGAAATCATTTGCGAAAATTTCACTGTACGTCTTAGCATTAGGGCCCCGTAGCTGATTATTTTTGGTTAATGAATATATTGCTACGACTTCCAAGACAAACACGAACCGCATTCCGACATAACAATGTACTTTTATAATAAAAAACTTAACGTGTCTGAGACACTAACTGGATTAACATTGTAAGACAAATGTTATCTAAGATGGGAATATTGAAGGCCTGGCATTTTATTCTACTGGCTATATATCCCAATTCTGTTAAGCTGTCATGAGACCCGTTTCCCTGCCTATAGAAGCGGAACACACGCGTGGTCCAGTCTCTTATTCTCTCTTGCTATCGGTGCGGTTTATCTTTCTTACGTCGTAAAAGTAATGTTAGATGGCCCGCCTGCGTCAGAAGGGGGATATTTTTTGTATGTCTGTAGGTTCGTGTTCCCTGCTACGGCATGGAGGCTTGACGGACACTGAAACGTGCTTGTACTTAGTGTGCGTGTTGTTGCATTCGTCTTGTTGGGGCGAGCAGTGCTGTGTACATTAAGATACTATTTGAGCAGTCGGCTTTTGTTCTTAAATTTAATGTTATACATAAACATTTTATGTAATACAAAATTACTTGATTAAGGTAGCGGAGCCGCTGGAGGCCTATGTCCAGCAGTGGACGTCATTCGGCTGATGATGATGATTACAAAAATCAAAGGTCGAATCAATATGAAACGTAGCGGAACATCCATCCCATTGGAAGAGGTATTGTAATGCTACATTGTAGCTAGAATGGCCAGGCACCGGTCGGTGAGGTTTTGCTCGCTCTCGTGCTATATCGCTACTCGTACGGTTTGGGAGTTTCCCGGGACCCATTGGAGGACCTCAGGGTCTTGCATCGCACGACAAGTATGACGACATCTGTAGGCGTCGGTGATCACAACAAAGTAGCGGCAGCCGCTGCTCCAATGTAGCAATGGGCCAAAAACAATCTCATTTACATAATTTAACAATAGGTAGGTAGTTGATTCACCAACTTTTCGTGGCACAATCGCCCACGACGGTGTTACGGAAGCTGTTGAAAGTCAAATCGTTCAATAAAACTTTCATATAGTGAAAATATTGTAGTTATAAGCGTCCCGTTATTTTTATACAGAAACTCCTGTCTATGTACCGAAGTCATTGCTAGAATAATTAAAAATATCATACGAGGGCGGGTCCACAAGTGCGTGACTTTTTAAATGGAACAAAGTTTTTTTGATAAAAAGTAATTTTATTGTTTCACATAGTCTCCTTTGAGCTCTAAACACTTCGTCCAACCTTTCTCCAATTATTTATTCCTGCCAAGAAATAATATTTCTCGAGGTCGTCAAAATATGTATTTGTTTGTGAGATGACTTTATCGTTGGAATAAAAGCTATGATTTATCACTTTTAAAAATGGAATGTTGCAGTTGTTTTCTTTTTAATTTGAACCAATTAGAATAACGAGCGTAGGTATGTGACACCTATTTATGATTGATACCATATTGCATGGGATGAGTATAAAAACTATTATTTTTTTTACAGATTAGGTAGTTGCAAGGCTTGTATGGTTCCTATCCGTAGATAGGTATTAACTGTTTCATTTGCGTTGTAACATTTATTAACATTGAAATGTTGGAGTGAGTCCATATTTTTTCTCACAAGTAAAGCATACTGTACAATCATCTTGTATTTAATTGTTACAGCGCATGCGTGCTGCCAAATGCCAAGCAGCCAATGTTATTGTTAATGTCATTCAACTAATTTACCTATGTTAAATGCCCATGTTTCACGATTCGGTGAAATAACTATGCATAATATTCTACAATTAAAAGATAATTCTTATTAGGATCAAAATCTTACAGTTTTCGGTTTAAGAGTGAATTTAGATTTCGTTTAAACAGGGGCCAGATATTAAAATCACAATTAATTGATGAAGAAAATACATAAATTGAAAATAGGTACATACTACATATTAATATTCCATTAGTATTTCGCAACAAAGAAACTAGCATCGTATGACGAATCGCTCCGCACATAAACCAGTGAAAGTGATCTATCAACCTGCCAAGGAGCCCATGTAGTTAATACGTGTGACCATGAACTCGAAAAGCCCATTTTCATCAATATCACTATATTTATAATATCAAACGTAGGTGTAATAAACAAAATCACAAGATACATTGTCGGCAGAAATAACGGTGCATTTTCATTACTGTTTTTATAGATAGGAAATATGGCACTCACCTTGTAATAAACATCCATGAGGATGGTGTCCGGCAATGACCGCAAATCATTTCGACCGCACTTAAATTTTTGCAAATTGTTAACTAAACTCGACAAACACACCTCGTATAAATTATCGGGTATTCTTTTTATGCGCACCGACGACGACGCGTCAGCCATTTTGGCGAGGAATAATAAAACTCGCTTCATTTTACCGCACGATTTGACAGTTCGACTAGTTTCGCACGAAGTTCATGTGTATAGCTTGTCTCGCATTGGTTACTTCGAAGAGGGTTTCTAATTCTATTGGTAGATAATATTTTTTCCAATTTACCAGAGATTGGGGGTCATGTGATAAGAAACAAAACAACAGGAGTGCGAAAGAGATAAATAAAGTTATTCATGGTGTTTATCGGATGTAACAGCTGATTGTTAAAAATATGTAAGTCGCGGGAACTTCGAGTGCGGTTCGTTTTTGTCTAGTTCCCCTTACGCCCGCTTTATATATAAGTTGCCTATCTCTGCATTAATTATAAAGCCCCTTACATACAACTGCGTTTTCATAGACAACCATAACATTTTTTATTTCATCATCATGATCATCCATATTTAGTCTTCATCTAAATGAGGTTTGTGGTGCAATCAATAGCTACTAATAATTTAGAGCAGAAGTGTTTGTTTCATCATCATCATCATCATTATCAGCCCTCATCGGTCCACTGCTGGACGCAGGCCTCTCTCATTGAACTCCAAGACGACCGATCGCCTGCTACGCGCATCCATCCCGGACCGGCTACTGCACGGAGATCGTCTTCACACCAGGTGTACGGTCGACCAACACTTCGTTTTCTTAAACGCGGCCTCCACTCCAGAACCTTACTGGCCTATCTGCCATCTGTTCTTCTGAGTGTGTGACCAGCCCATTGCCATTTCAGTGAGCCTATTCGTCGCGTGATATCGGATACTTTAGTTCTCTGCCTTATGATGCCTTCGTTACGAATTCTGTCGGACAAAGAAACACTCAACATGGCACGTTCAATACCCCGTTGAGCTACCGCAAACTTGCGGACCAGTCCTAAATTAAGAGGCTCGGCGCCATGTCTCGGCCGCGTAGGTCATCACGGGGAGAACGCAGAAGAACTTTCGTTCTTTGAAGACTTTCGTTTTCAACCTCTGCGGTATAGACGACCTGAGAATGTAACGAAGCTGCCCAATCCAACTGAAACCTTCTATCGGCTTCCTTCTCGAAGTTATATCTACCAAGGTAGACGTGTCGTCAAGGACTTCGAGAATAGCACGTCGACCGGCCTAGGGAGAACGTGTTCGTTGAACATGACCTTTGTCTTCTCAAAGTTATCCTAGGGCCAATACGTCGGGAGGATTCATTTAGGCTGTGCAACATTTCCCGCAAGCTCTGAAGGGTTTGCTTGTTTTCACTAAAATAAGGAATTACTGGCCCAAATTTAAAAATTATTTTAGTATAGTATAAATAGTCCATTCATCGATAAAGCCTTATAGGCTATGTACCATGACGCTACGACTAATTGGACCAGAGTCCTGCGGGCGAAACCTGCGCTACTGGTAGGTTAAAGGTTGAGGTTAGGTCGTAGAGTATATTTCATCCCGGTATATGATATGGCGCTCCTGAAGGTGTTTTTATGATTCTGTGCTTGAAAAGGATAAGAGGGTTCCCTTCTTATGGGATTACGCCTTTGTCTGTCTTTTTCTCAGGAACGTGTGCACCCTGAAATCTAGACCGGTTAGTATTTGGTGTAAATTTCATGTTATCAACGTTAGCAACGTCATAAAACCCTGAAAAATCACATCCTAAGTCAATTCCAAAAAAAATAAAGTATGCAGCCGTTGTGTCCATATTTTCTATGAGGTCGCAAGAAAACTAAAATGTACAGGGTACTTGCGGTCGACTTAGAATCATAAAATTTGGAAGGAGTAGATGTATTTGTAATGTACGTTACATTACAAATATAGAAATAAATCCACAAATTTGGATATTATAAATATGTCAATGAAGGAAATCATGTGTGTACTTAATTTCATACATATATGTACCTACAAACCGCACGATACGCGACAGCCAGGCCCCGCCGTCCTTTTGCGGCGAAATAAAAAACCTAGCCCTATATCATGCTGGTCCAATTTGGCTGCAATACAACATGGCATCGCCACTTACCGATATATTGTTGTTCTACTAAACGACAGGGACAGTTTCAACAATATACTTTTGTGAAGTTTTGACCGACTCAAACGCACGCAGCCGGTGGCCCTTGGGGAGGGCTAAAGGAGAGTAACGCATCGGCATGGTAATTATGTGGATGTTCATGGGCGTCGTTAGTCGTAAGGAGGTTCCGATTTCTCGTTTACCCCCTTTTCTATAAAAAAATATATAGATAAAGAAGGTAATATAGACAGCGAAGGTATGCTATAGGCAGGGTGTGGACGCCACGGTTTGACGACGACTGGCTGTCCTGGAGCTGGAGAGAAGGAAGAAAGCAGTACTATCTTTTTTTATCTGATCTCGCATGAGCATTGATCAGATAGAAATGGACGAAAAAAGAGTCAATGTACTACATTGGCTGTCTCTTTCAATATTTTTTTATAGCATGAGGGCAAATGAGCAACCGGACATTCGCATGATCATCGTAAGGCGTTGCCCTCCTATCATGCCCCCCAATGGGTCAACGGCTACTCACAAACCGCAGGAAACGCGACAGCGACGCTGTCACTTTTTATAGGAGGTTGTAGTGTCATGCACCATGCATGGCACTACCTCCACCTATGTAGCATGGCACCACCTTCTCCTATGCAGCATGGCACTACCTCCTCCTATGCAGCATGGCACTCTCTCTTACCATTATTATTACCATTAGGGCCGCGTTTTAGGCTCCCCGTTTCTATCTATGTACTAGGGCTGATTGATAACCGGCCGAAACGACAAACTTAAAAAAAGATAGACAAACAAAATTTATTACATTATATCTTTTCGAAAGTACGACGCCAAATTAGAATTTATTCGAATCGATAGAATTTGTGTGAGGGTACCTACAACTTTCTCGGCCGTAAATTTTCTCAACAATAAAAAAACTAATTTCGTGCGGTGATAAGTTTTGCGTTTTGAAAGGGAAAACAGCAACCCTGATTAAGTTCAGTTAAATTTGTGCGCGATGAGTGCCGCATTTGCTCACTGTTAACCAAAAGCAACGTCGAGTGGACGATTCATCGGAGCGTTTGGCGCTCTTTAAACGTGATACTAACGAGTTTTTGCGGCGTTATGTGACAGTAGATGAAACAGAAGAACAATAAGCAGTGGACTGAGAGCGGAAAACCAGCGCCGAAGAAAGCAAAAACGGTTTTGTCGACCGGCAAAGTGGATTATTTGCTAAGTGTAAAAACAATAAAGAAAGAGCATTATGCAGCTTGCTGCAAAAAATTTGTGTAGAAATCCGGAAGAAAAGGCCTCATTTAGTCAAAAACAAAGTTTTTAGCCACCACGACAACGCACCTGTGCACACTTCGAGGGTTGCAGTTGCCAAACTCCATGAATTGCGGTTCCAATTGCTACCGCATCCCCCTTGTTCCCCAGATGTGGCCCCGTGCGACTTCCACTTATTCCCGAATCTCAAAAAATGGTTAGGGGGCCGAAGATTTTCATCAAATGATGAAGTCATTGTCGCCGTAGACGAGAATTTTGAGGGGTTAGAGAAAGCATTTTATCAAACTGCTGTAGCGGCATTAGAGAAGCGCTGGACTAAATACATCGAGGTAGAAGGAAAGTACGTTGATAAATAGAATTGTTTTAAATAGATTATTAGTTTTACTTTGTCACTTCGGATACTTATCAATTACCCCTCGTATCTCTACACTCAAACGTCTCGTATGAGCCATGTAGGTGGCATTGCGTTTAGTGTGTAGCCAAATAGTTTTGCGGACAAACAAGAGAGACAATCTTTTTAGTGTATCCACGTGCTGAAAATGGGGCTTG
Source organism: Eumaeus atala (assembly GCA_017140195.1). Classification (NCBI taxonomy): domain Eukaryota; kingdom Metazoa; phylum Arthropoda; class Insecta; order Lepidoptera; family Lycaenidae; genus Eumaeus; species Eumaeus atala. The sequence continues at coordinate 72,067 of JAFELO010001806.1, forward strand.
CACTGTGCACAATCGAAAACAATAAGGTGCGTCGCCCTCCTTTATCGCACTTTGTGCCCTCCGGGCAAGATGATACAGAGGCGTTAGTTACTTCACGCTAGTGCTAAGCAGACTGAGGTACAATAACGGGTGTCCGTCAGAGCCTTTCAAATATATATTGCATCTAGTCCCGAGATTTCACCCCCATTCCAAGGCCACCATTAATTTTTTCTCGTTATTCCATATTTTCATCTACATCTGTGCCAAATGTCAAGCTAACCAATTAAGTAGTTTTTGTGTTAAAGAATAAAAAACATACATTAAATAATAAGGATATGAAAATATGTACATTCGTCCTAAGCGCTGAAAGCTTTATCTTTTGGGCAAATTATTTGCTTGACAGTATAATTCGTCATTAGTGCGTCATCTACTTAAGGGTATGTTGGAGGCGTGCTGGGTGTGTGACCGCCTTATCTAGCGCTTATCAAGGCTGAGCTGGAAGTGGGCTTGTTGTGGTTACACAGTACATTATCAGGCCAACACAGGTACCTCATCATATCGTAATTAAAGAGTAGAGACTGGGGGACCAACTCATAAGAGGGAAAACAAGGTGTCTGGAGAACATCGAGTTCATTAATAGTTCCTAATTCTTTCAAAATGGCGGTCAGTGAGTAGAATAATGATCGTTTGATACTCTTCGCTTCTTTCATGCTCTCTTTCTATATCATCTGCACTCCATTGCAAACGAGTCGCGGAAAGCTGATACGATCGAGGACTTCTCGCTCACATCATACCGCCGCATAATGATGGCCATGCGGTCACATGTCCCTCTTTAAGGGCGGTTAACAGCTTAAGGTTAAAGATTTTCTTATAGCAAACGGGGGTAAACGGTCAACTAGGTTCTCCACTATGGAGTTCAGAATCCCCTGATTGGTAAACTATGTAGCGTAAGGTGTACCAACTTGGCGTAAATCCTTACCTCATTAGTAATAGACGCATTCCGCGGGTTCTCCCGAGTAACATTGTAAAATTCCATATTGTAAACTACACGCCTTTAAGGTGCGAATTTCAAAAAATACTTTTTGTAACTTCACATATTGGTTTTGTATAATGATGACTTATGCTTGTCTTAGCGGCTAGGTTTAAATGATTTTGTAACGCGCTCATGTCAGAGAAGAGTCATTATCATCATTATCGGGCCTTATCGGTCCACTGCCGGACATAGGCCCTCTCAATAAACGCCAAGACAACCGATCTCCTGCTACTCGCATCCATCACGGGTCGGCTACTGTACGGAGATCGTCTTCCCACCTGGTGAACGGCCGACCAACACTTCGTTTTCCTAAACGCGGCCTCCACTCTAGAACCTTACTGGCCCAACTGCCATCTGTTCCTCGGAGGTGTGTGACAGCTCATTGCCACTATAACACATATTATAATAGTAACCACAACTAAAAAAATAATAAGCGTAACCGTGAACACATACAGATGTTTAATGATCATTTAGTGTGGTGCCCCTAGTTCAATCTCATGTATCTTGATGGCTTTACCATAACATTCATTTTAAATTGAACATTATGACACAAAAATAAAGGGTTCAGTTTTTGACTAGGTAATACAAATAAAAAAAATACGATAATGTTGTATTTCTATACTAAATATTTTTAAAACTAAAAACACCACATGTCTTTGTATAACAGAACAAACATTCTTTAAAGCTATTCTGAAGCAAAATAAATGCTTTACTCAACTTTGAAATTGTTATCTGTGGAACTTTATGAAAAAAAGAAATATTACATGTAGAAAAAAAAGATACATATTTGTAATAGAAAATAGGGAAAATTAAAAATTATTTCAAAGTTTCTTTTATATAAGTTACTTACATATGTAGATTCCTCAGTAAAAATAAACAAGAAAAGAAAGATATTTTTAACAGTTCCACAGATTAGAGTTTAATTTTACACACAGAAGATTTAAAATTTACTGTTTGCCAATAGTAAATTTAGATATTCCCTCCAATAGGTTAATATATGCTGTGTGTTCGTACGCTGTGCTGAAGTCTGACAGTTTTTGTACAAACTCATTGCTAACACCTTTCTCCTCCAAAAGATTCATCAGCAAATCATATAAATACTGAAACAAAATAATTTACAGACTATATAACTTCTCATAATACAATTCCAAAACGAACCTGACACTGTTGTTACAACTATCAATTGCTTAATAATTTGCTATTCTTTTTGTTGTTGAAAAGATTCAATTAAAAGAAATAAAAATAAATGTCACATTTCAATGAATACACCTTCATGAGAAAGTACAGACTTCAAATTCGTGTTTCAATTTACCCCATATTTGGCACTTGATGTCTACACGAATTGTAGAAACAAGTATGGCGTATAAATGGGGATAGTACAATCTATGGTGTTCAGTCAAGGATTTGAACCTACATACCCATCACTTAACCACATCAGTAACCATTGAGCTACTGGCCAAGTTAAACGTATTGCGAAAAGTAGCTAATATTATCACTGCAAGACCATTATCAATATTTCCTTGTCATCATTAAACGTTAACTGTGCACTGTTGGATATAGGCCTCTATTGCTGAATGCTAAGATAGCCTATCCAATCTCTTTCAAACCTCAAATATACTGATAATCCAATCTTTTTGTTCATAAAATCGTGTAAAATCCCAAACGAATTGTTAATTTTTTTCGGGATAAAAATATTCTTGTTATTCTACATTACAACATGGAATGGAATGACAAAAATATTAACTATATAACTTTCATAGAAATTTAAAAAAGACACGTCTTTCGCATTTTAGTTTTAGCAAGATTTACAGTGGCTATTACAACCTGCACATGTATTTTTTAGATTACTTACATCACAATCATCTGAACAGGTGCAAGTACAAAAACCATTTAGCTATGTTTCATATTTTTTTGGCAATCAGAGCCATTTCATGACTGTCAATGCAGATCAACATCCTAACAGTTATGCAGATGGAATGCTCTCTCCCAGCCCTTCCCTGCTCACACTTTGGGTCCATAGGTTTCTCAGTCCATTTGAAACACAACTGCATTGCAATAACTTTACGCTGGTATTATTTGAGCCAGCATTCTGTCATGTTCACACAATTCATTACCCAAGTCACAATGGCCCTACTACTTACATATCACTACATCATACAATGTAAGTATTAAAAAGTACGTACACCATCAAGCACATCACCTGCCACAGCATACACTTTGTCTGACCACTCCCCTTTGTATAGTGTCACTTCATCGATTCCAAAGATATCATCTGAAAAGGAAGCAAAATTTAATGTATACAAATGACATATTCATTGTATATCAGTTCTATACAAATCTTATGTAAAAAAAAGGTTTTTTTTTTATTGAATAAAAATTGATTTTATGTAATAAAATAGTTAAAGATCCCATTCATACTTTATGTGGATAAAATCATTTGCTTGACAATATAAGTTAGAATGTTTCGTACTGCTTGTTGTGTTCTGGAGCCCAGTGCCCACATGTCATAGTACACAAGTGCATACAAACAAAAGTACACTCTTCCTCATTGCACTATTCCGATGGGATAGTAATCCAATACAACCATACCTTTGTAATGAAAGAAATAAAGGCAAGGAACATTTGGTTAATAGACTCTCCAGGGTCTAAAAATATGGAACTGTTATTAAAAAATTATTTGAGGATATCATCCTCTTTTTTGGCCTGACCTGGTGTGGCCCAGGACCTATAACTACAGTTGAACTTACATATTACTAGATTATACAACAGTCAAACATTTAATAAAAATAAATGATTGTGCATAGTATAGTTTACAGATGTTGACTAGACAAATATTTCACAAGGCAATAAATGGCACTACACATACTAGTTATACTCTTTCAGTGTGGTTCCTCATGGCAAACTTTTGAGCTGTAGCAACTATTCACAGACACAAAGACCCAATGAATAAAAAAAATATTTTGCAGTCTTACTGTATTCTTCAGCATTGGTAGATGGTGGATCTTGTAAGAATGAGCATGTGAAACCCAGCGTTGTGTCTCCCCTCACTAGATCAACTTCAAATTGGGGTTTAGACCGCATCTCGGAGAATTCCTGTTTCTCCTGCTGCTGGATATCTTCAGCAAAGTCTTCAGAGTCCACAGTATGATTCACATTGAATGTGATATTGATTCTGTAAAGTGCCAATTTTTTGTTAAGAATCATTGATTTCACCTACATCATACATAACTAATCACAGGAGCTAAGACAAATGTGGCAAATAATATATATGCCCTGCCATACTCAATCATGCAGTAGATCAGTTATATTATGTCAGCCACATCTCCTTAAGAGCATTAACAAAAATCCAGTTCTCCTCAACTGGGCTAAATTAGTGATAAATGTTGTTTTATACATTTATGCAGCGATCTAGTATGGTAACCCACATCCCTGGATGTTTGTATAATTTTATATCCCCAGCATATAATGCTGCTACTTATGAAAATGACAGCAAATATTGTTAGCTGGGTTTGTATGCTCAAGCATATTACATATTATACTTAGTTAATTCATCATGTTTAAAATATATCAATAATAGTTCATAAAACAGATGTAGAATAGATATTACAGAATTATATAATAAAGTAGCATCACCCCCCCAGTTTCACCCACATGACATAGTCAAATCTTTTCTTAGTGCTCACATCATGAGAGGAACCTCTGTGGCAAATTTCAGGTTTCTAGGTACAATATTTTTGGCTATCCATTGTCTGTCAGTCTGTCAATCGTTCACTCTGTAATGGCAGACTTTTATACATACTGATGATTTAAAATGTTATATGTCCTTTATAAAAGTGTAGAAATAACTTTAAAATTTTGCATAAAATTTTAATTACTTTCTTTAATTTTAAAAATGTTTCCTATCTTATCTAATTATTTAATCAATAATCAATTACAATTATTATTAAAATTGCAAAACAAATGACCCTATGCTATGGCTAAATAATAATAAATACATGTACAACAGTTAGGTTAAGTAAATAAATTGCTTACATTTCATCTTTTAACTGCTTTGTCAGAACTACCTCTGCCCCATTTCCACTAACTTTGAAACCTTCTACTTCAGTTGGTAAAGTCTTTAGCTTCTGAGCTTTACGCTCTGCTACTATTTCTTCAGTGAGGAACTCAACAAGCTCCCGTTCACCTAAAGAAAAATAAAAAGATGGAGTTCAAAATAGCTCTATATTTATTTTAAAGCACTTTTTGTTAATAATCATATCATACTCTGTTTATGTTTGGTACGCATTTAGTTTGTATGTGTGTATGAAAGATGAGGTCCTCGAGTTGATAGCTGGTCACACACTTAATAGATAGCAGACCAGCCTCCATCGTTCTGAAGTGAAGGCCAAGTAAGGAAAAAAAAATTGGTCAACCACCAATGGCCACTGGGATGAAGTATACATTAGGAGGCAACAGGGGACTGATAAAGACCGATGATGGTGCTGAATCATTTAGTGTCCTACCTACTTAACTTGCACTAAAATGATTATGTAGTGGCAGTACTTGATCATATACAAGATCTACCTCAATTTCATCATCATAAAGTTTTATTCCTCATGCAAACTACAAGGTCCTTTGGCATTGTGTGTATGTAGCTACTACTACATTCTCTCTACATACCCCATGAGGGAACTGGTATGAAGATGTGTGTACTATGGAGAAATATTTTATTTTATGATTGATTGCAGATAAACACAGATTTCCAAGTGACAATATGCTTTTGATATAAAGTCAAGAAACAAATCTTTAAGGGTATAGATATATACCACAAGTCTCAGCTCATAAACTAAAATATATATTATGTCAGTTCAAGATTTCAGTCATTTTTTCGAACAATACAATACATAAATTCTAATTTACAGATTAAGGTTATTAAACAAGTTTTTTACATACAACACTGTAGAAGTAGTGAACAGTACATAAATCTAAACTACTAGGGATTACATCAGATTTTTTTATAGGATTTAACAGGAAAAGGCTTACCAAGAGGTTTATTAGGAGTTATGCCACTATCTTCAAATTTATCTGATAAATTAATAGAAGTTTAATAATTTAAAAAATAAATAAAAATTTATTTTATCATTCAACAATTTTGTAAAACATGGTGCGATCATAACCTCAATTTATTTTTAGTCTTACCTTTTGTGTGGATAGCTTTCCCGCAACCACAGCTGCATGTTTTTGAGAAATTACTAAGAAGGTCATAAGATGCAGATGTACTATCCATACGTTTGGAGCATGTCATATGCCATATACCTCTGGTGAAGTCACGTTTTACTGGTGCTTGAGTGCGAGAAATTATAGCCCCTTTAAGGCTTGATGTTTTAACGCATGTTTGTATTACTCTATGTGCTGTTCTTACTAAACCGCTCATTTTGAATATTTAAAGAGTTTAATAAAAGAATAAGTGTGAAGCTTTTTAAATAAGATGATTTTATTACGAATTGAAATATATTTGACACCTCTGAGCGCACGCCGGTAGACGTAGTGACATGAAAAAGATTTCGATTCGATACTTTCGGACAACGAGTGCTTTTCCTTTCGATACCGATACTTTTGTACTTAATTCTTTTATTCAATGACAAATATCGACGGGTATCGTATCTAGTAAATCAAACAAAGTGTTTTTAAATAGTCAGCTTTACGACTCCTATTCTTAGGTTAGCATTAGTCTATTGACTATTTGTCGAAAATAGGATATTTGAACTATTGATATGTTCTTCATCTTTAGATCAAAAATGTTATCTACAAAATGGTCGTGGATGTATGCATCCATCCGTCAGTCCAGCCAGGTCGTAAAATATCGCTTACCAGCCAACAGACATATCGATTCAAGAAAAGTATAGAGTACAAAAGTAACGGTTTACAAGGGAAAAGTACTGGATTCCATAACATATCGATACTCCTATACCACTAACGTAGTGGTAATGACTACCCTAAAGATAATGTAGATGGAGTAAGAGCCAGCTTAAAACGCAAAAAAGAAGACACAAAAGTATGTGCTAGTCAGTCGAACTGTTGAGGCGGGAGCAATAACGCCGCCAACCAGTAGTAGGTCCAAAATAAAAAAGTAAAAAAAAAGCTTAAAACGCGGTAATCTAAGGCGTTAGGTTGGGAAGTATGGGTTATCCTCTGCATCTCTTTTTTTCATTAATGTCTCTCTGCGCAATGCGCATGGAACATTAGATAGACAATTATAGCAACGATTTCTGATCTTACTTCTCTATTAACCTACGCCCTAAACTTACTGCATATAGCACCCCTACTCTATCTATATTATCTCTATGATGACAACCAACTCAGCACAAGTTATATGAAAGTACTTTGTACGTGACTCAGAAGTCAGTTGCATAAAGATAATATAGATAGATTTTTCCTCTTTAGTCGCTTCTTCCGAGTTAGTAGAGTGTAAGATTGACTATAGCTAGCACTTTAAACTGCCATGATAATAGTACCAAATTGGATACATGGTGGCTAAAACTTACTCCGCAAGTTTTCTGGTTTAGTACATGTAAGTTACATACTAGTAATGTAGTAATAGACTGCGTGTAAAATTATTATAATATGATAATAATGATGACAATATATGAGGATTGATCACACCACATTAGCCTATTTTTTTTTGTCGCGTTGAAACGCATTTACGCACCTTCACTGGTCCAGGGTGGGGTCCAGTAGTGTGTGGGACCCGCGGCACATGATAGTGCCGAATATCCACAAAAACCACCGCGAGTGCCATCAGTGCCGCTCTTGGTAAGGTGCCCCGGAACAACAATCATCAGGACACATCAACGGCTAGTCAGCCCCCTAAGGGGCCAAATCCATCTCCACAGATGGGGTTGCCCAGCACTACAGGACAACCCCATCGAATCTGGTACAGTGCAATGGGGTGAGGTTCCCATCCTCGCCTCTTGCCCCGTGCGCGTAAGCGCTACCTTCTGTTGCTTTTAGGTCCCCTCTTCTTATAAGAGGGGAACTGAGAGCGATTCCTCCTCCTGATCTTTAAGCCCCCTCTTCTTATAAGAGGGGTGCAAAGATCCCCATCGATTCAATTGGCTACTCCAGGCCACTAAGCCCCACCGCCACGACAAGGCTTGAAGAATGGTGGGGACACTACGTTAGCCTAGTCCTGTGATAAGTACCGCAAAGATTAGTGTTACAGGTACTAGATAATGGAAATGTATTTAATTATTTTTTTTAATATTTAAGATTTTTTAGTATAGATTTTATACGTTCCACCGTTGCCGTGGCTGCTATAGCGGCCACGGTAACGGTGGTACAAGGGGTGCTAAGAATCTGCGAACTACAGATCGCTACCACCGATTTGACCTGGCTACGTATAACGGACGGACGCTCAGACTAGATAACCACCTGATTGAGCTGGAGGTGGAACTGGAAAATTCCGATGACACGTTCTGGGGCTACGTGAAGTCCGAAGACAAGGTGAGGACACCATAACTCTGCCATCGTCATTTACTCTACTTCAGGGAAGGCGACACTCCATCACAAGACGGCGTGGGATTCCTCGTGAATAAGTCTCTCGCAGGAACGTCGTCGAAATCTCTAGGGTGTCGGTTAGGTTGGCGCATTTTATGCTTAGGCTCACTAAGAGGAATAGCCTCAAAGTGATAAAAGTATACGCACCAATCTCGACAGATTCCGATGACGACTTGGAGGCAGCCTATGAGGTTGTCTCAGAGGCCTTACATACCTATCTGTAAGGTCCCCTTCAATGTTGTTATTATATACCTATCTGTAAGGTCCCCTTCAATGTTATTATGAGACTTTAATGCCAAAGTACTTTAAGGAGTACGAACTAGTGTCGAATCGAGTCTGTGCAAAATGCCGGTAAACTTCCTCGAGAAAGAAGGCCTCTTCTTAATGAGCTGTCACTTAGAGGAAGCCCCACAGGAAGTGGACATAGTAGAGCCCCTATACTGTGACAAGGAACGAGATTGATTTTATTATGACGGACCGAAAGCAAATATTTAATGATGTCTCCGTGATCAACAGGCTTAAAACCAGAAGTGATTACCGATTTGTTAGGGGCTTTCTGAATATAGGCTTTCGGCGCGTGCGTGTCCACTTAGTACAGTCAACACTCCGACCTAACACTTAACTTCCGACGAAACATGGTATATTCCGAAAAAAATCCAACTGGAATTAAAAAACCGGTTCGATGCCCTAGATATGTCGGAAACTACAATGGCAATTGATGAGGACATGAGTGTCGAGATTGGTTGCATGCGGGACGTGGGTGAAGTATATAAGAACAGGAAATAGGAGTAAGTATATGAACAGGAAAGCTAAACTTTCAGATGAGATGCTTGGACTTATGAGGGAACGCGGAGCACACGAAGACTTTGCCGATTTCAGTCTTCTTACAAGACGAATCCGCAAACTTATACGCGGAGACCTTCGCAGCTCAAATACGCAACGGGTTACCGAAGCGATTGAGCAGAACAGAAGGTCGAAGGTTTTTGTGGAGAAGCTTGGAAGAAGTATCTGGCAAAGGTTAGGACTGATGCTGGAGTTACCATTTCTTCTAAGCCTGGGATCTTATCTGAGATCGAGGCTTTCTATAGCAAGTTGTATTCGTTGCACGCTCCTCATCCCGATATCCTAAACAACGATCCGCGTGCAAACCTAACACGGCATTTGTCAGGCCATCTGCCAAACGTCAGCTTGAGGGAGATTAGTATGGCTCTTGCGCGGCTTAAAGGGGGAAAGGCCCCCAGGAAGGACATACATATAATTACAGTCGAGCTTCTTAATTCGTTTTAATCTTCATTTGTAGCACACGACATATATTATGTGTGTAAGCAAAGATCAGTTGAATTAGGGTCTAAGCAAGTGAAATTTTAGTTGAAAAAGGCAAGAATATTGAAGACGTTTCAAAGAGAAAATTGAGAAATGAACCTTACGATAGATGTCATTGATGTACTCATTCCAGGAGAGATTTGAGTCAAACAATACATGTAAGTTTTTGCTGCATCAGTGTAGTAGAACCAAGTAAACACTAATGAAACGCCATACAATATACTCATATATCGACAAACACTACCTGTATTTTCATCACTAGTGATCACGTGAAGCTGGCTCATGGCTGGTCATATTGTATTTTTTTTACGCCTTCCCTTGCCCGCGTACCTCAGCGACTTATCTGAAATGTTTGTACGTGAAATGTTATAACATAGGTTATA
>JAFELO010001807.1:0-42837 GCA_017140195.1 Eumaeus atala
GTACAGCCTTTTTTACTTCTCTTTCGAGTTTTCGGTGGGCTTTCCTGCACACTGCACACTTCGCCTCCGTAGCGATCGTGCAGGCGTTTAGCCGCATTTTTTCGACGGATAAGGTCCCTGACATCGTCAGAGAGAGCTAAACGGTCCTCTGGGACGGTGGAGATCTCTCTTGACGATTCTCCTATTTTTCTAACCAGTAGTGCGGTTAATGAGGATGAAGCCGCGATAGCGGCTAGGGGAGAGCCTATACTGTCTGGGATGTTATCGAGTTCACTCGATTTGACATTATCTAAGTTGTCTTTTAGTAATTTATAGTCGATGATCTTTTTCTTAATTTTACTATTTCTATTATTTCGGTTTTCTCCTATTTCTATTAAAACGGGTCTGTGGTCCGAGTTAAGCTCGTGTAACGTTTCAGCCGTCTTTATGACGAGTGAAATGTTTTTAACCAGCGCTATATCGATTATACTAGGTGCACGTATATACCCATTATTGTTCGGGGAACAATGGGTTGGGATATACGGAGCGTTGATGATGATGTTATGATCATCGACATATCTCTCGAGGACAGTCCCGTGACTGTTGTTGTATCTTTTGCCCCAGGTCACGTGGTGGGCGTTGAGGTCCCCAGCTAATATTATTGGGTCGTCGTTTAAGTTTTCGAAAATAGCGTCCAGGTCGCTAACTAGAAGCGGCTTTGAACCAGACTGGTATGCAGAGACTATGGTGATGGGCTGATGGCCCGTCATGCATTGTATCCCACTCGACCCGCCCCGGGTACGGATACAATGGAGGGACCTCTTATAATAGATGGCTGTACCCCCCAAGCAGGTTCGGGTCCTGTCGTTTCGAACAATATTATAATTGCAAATACGCGGGCTTGAGTTTCTAGGTTTAAGGAACGTTTCCTGCACTAGAAGGATGTCTACTTTATGTTCCGGGAGGAAGTCCCGAAACTCTTGGATGTTCGATCTGATGCCGTTTGCGTTGAATGACACCAATCTTATTGAGTTGGGTTTCGTCCTTCCCGTTGTAGCCATTGGGATGCTTTATTTCGTTAAGCGCTTTATCGTCTCGACCAGCGCTGCATGGTCAACCATGGCTAGGATCTTCTCCGCCATGGTGCCAAATTTGACCTTATGTGCAAACAGTTGCACCTCCTCAGTATCGACTGACTTTATGAATTCAGCTAAGAATTCAAAATCGGCTACTATGTCCTTAGCCCAGCCTCCCTGAAGGGGTGCATACTGCGGCTTAAGTGACATCAGTGGGACGGGTGCCTGTGTGCCCGTTCCCATAAGAGCCTGGGGCTTTGGGGCCCTCTGTGGCTGAGGGGGAGCGGGAAGAATAGTTTTTTGTGCCTTTGGGGGCCCCGCGACCTTTGGAGGGGAGGAGGGGCAGGGATGAAGTCATCCTGCTTCTGTGTCTGGCGCTGGGGCACCTGTGGGGCTTTCTGCGCCCTGGGCGGCGGCTTCGAGATGCCCTGGGGCTTTGGTGCCCTCCTTTTGTAGAAGTTGGGGGCCTTCGATCATCCTCTGTAGTTGGCCGTGTGGCCTACTTGTCCTCAAAGTACGCACGAAGGGGGCTCGGTGGTGGATCTGTCTCTCAGACATTCCGCTGTGCCGTGGTCTCCCAGGCACTTGACGCACCTCGGGCGCCCTTGGCAATTTCGGGCTGAGTGCCCATAAAGCTGGCAGCGGTGGCATTGCCCTGGTGCCCTCCGCTTGCTTGCCGGCTCAATGCGGAAACCGGTTAGGCCGCAGATCACCCTTATGTTGTGTATTTCCTTGCTCTCACGAGCAAGGGGCAGTATGACAGGTACCATGTTGTATGGCACATTCGCGGTGGTGTTATCCCCACTTTTCGTGTTAGGGTACATCCGATGTACCTCCAGCACGGGAATCTTCTGGTCCCTCAGGTCATCGAATATTCGCTCCTTGGGGAACTCCTTCGGGATTTCCTTTATTACGAAGCGTAGGAGGCGTTCATCCTCCAGAGCGTACGTATGATACGCGATATTTCTATCGCGTAGGAGGGCGGTCAAGCGGCGGTGTTCGCCGGACGATGCCGTGTTAATACGAATTCCCGTTCTGCAGGCACTCGCCGACACGTAATTGATGCACCGGTCATCAATTACTCTGGTGATGCTCATCCACGCGTTGTTGTCGTGGACGACGATGGGTGGGGGGCGCTTCTCCCTTCGGGACGTCTGCTCCTCCGTGGCCATGGCCTCTGGGGCCTCTCTCGGGAGGGATATTTTATTGTTGGAGGCGGGGCCCGCGACGGGGGCTCCGTGCGGCTTTTCAGCCGCCGCAGGTTTTGCCGCCTTTGCAGGCGGTGGGAGGAGGACCGATTGGCCAGAGATGTTTCCGCTTTCTGTGCGGAGCTTCCTCTTCCGGGGCTTCTTTGCCTTCTTCACTAGCGTGAAGTCAGCGTCATCGCTTCCCTAGTCAGAGCTGGGGCTGTCGGTGCTTGACGCGATTGGAGTTGCAGAGTTTATCTCTGCATCCATCGCCTCATTGGAGTCAGGCGATGCCGGGCTTTGGTCTTTTTCGTAGGCATGGATTGCCTCCGGGAACTTGTTTTTTAGGAAGCTCAACAGCATGTTGAACTGCCTTTCAGCAGCCATTTCAGCGGGTGTATTTCAGTTAGCGACGCACAAGTGTGTGCGTTGGCACAAGTTTGCTTCCTGTTCCCTCATTCTTCTATTCCAATGGAACGGCAATCCGACACGAACGAAGAGAAATCGGGCGCAGAATCGACGGCTTAACGTGCCCTCAGAGGAGTGGTGTTACCCCCCGCGCTTACTAACAAACTAACTAACTATCTGGCTTGGGAATGTTATTAGAAATTGAAAAATTATAAAATGTAGCAATCATGTTTTGCTAATTAAACATTTTATAAAAAAGTAGATCTGTCATCTTGACTGAAGGTGTGCTCAGTTTCAAAGACGTGACACTCTTTACTTTTTTCGTCGAGAAGTTTTTTAAGGAGGATTTTAAGTTTGTTTATGATTGTGAATGTGGATAGACTATGTTTGAATGAATGTATTTAAAGGTCTGACTCAACCTTTAATTGTTAATTCCTTTTATAGAATTTTATAGGATATATTGTAACAATAACACTTTGGTCCAAGGCGAACCCAAGACCTCACGACTGTGGCTGTACAATATTGCGACTAGACCATGAGGCAGTGTAACGTCAGCACAACATAAGGGCATCATGGACCAGGTTCTGCCATAATTTTCCTGCTTTTTCCTCTAGTGCGTCACTGTAGAAAAACACATTTAAGGAAATGCTAATTTTCATGTAAAAATTTCGTCTCTGGGCTCTACAAGGGCTAAATCTATTTAGCCCCAGGTGTAATTTATACAAAGAAACCCTCTTCTTCCGCTGACCCATAGCGATTGCTACTTTTGCTCTCCACTTGTCACATAGCATAATCAACGAAAATACAAATACTATTAATACAATCGGCAAATCTGCTTTGGATAAAATATCTGTTTTATGAGACGAAATGAGGAACAAATAATATTGAACAAAGCTCTATGAGCTTTGTTCAATATAAAGGTTACGAACAAGTTTGTTCATCAGATTATCCCACATATTTCTATTTAAAATTTGGCTGTAAATAGTAAAGATGAGCATACCCTTTGCGAAAAGATTTTGCGTATCGAATTGGATTATTAAAAAGTCCTGTACTTTTATAACCCACTAGCATCACCACGCGGTTTCACCAGTGTTTCTCCGGTCCCGTTAGTCGTAGCTTATGGTGTAAAATACACTTTGTAACATACATCTCTGTACTTCTAACCGCTGTAATAAATTTAATGCACAACTCCTAAGCTTTACTGAAAACCTATCAAGTATTATAAATTCATGTCCAAATGATTTATATGTAATTATGGGCGATTTTAATTTGAGCAATATTATTCGGTCCACGAATATCAACCATTCGTCCTCCAATATTGACAGTGTCCATGGTGAAATATAAATATGTTTTCTTGATGTCTTATCAGGATGTAATTTAACTCAATTCAACCACTGTCACAATCCCTACGGCAGATTTTTAGTATTAGTACCGTATAATGTAGATTGTTTGGTCTCTATCTGTAACTCACCATTAGTGCCCGGAGACTATATGTCACTGGAAATTTACGTAAATTATAATAATGTTCGGTTACCAGAAACTAACTACACGAATAAAATATCCTCCGCCCTCCACTGGCCTTGGGTGGGTTCCAGTGATGTGTGGGACTCGCGGCACATGTTAGTGACGAATACCCACAAAAACCACCGCGAGTGCCATCAGTGCCGCCCTCGGTGAGGTGCCCCGGAACAACAAATCATCAGAGCACCTCGACGGCTAGTCAGCCCCCAAAGGGACCAACTCCACCTCCACAGATGGTGTTATCCCGCACTACAATATAAACCCCACCAACCTTGGGACAGTGAAATGGGGTGAGGTTCCCATCCTCACCTCTTGTCCCGTGTAAAAGCGCCACCTCGCTTAGCTCCTTGGTCTCGTTTTCCTCAAAGAAAACAAAACAAAGGGTACAAAGAGCGAACCATCCGTCCATCCATCTTTAGGCCCCTCTTTTTATAAGAGGGGTGCTAAGAGCATCCTCTTGGTTCAACTGGCTTCGCCTGAGTTCACACCAGGCTACTGAGCCCTACCACCACGACAAGGCTTGCACCATGGTCCCCACCATGTTACAACCCTGTTTATGTAAGTTATATATATGTTTTGTGTATGTAATTAAATAATTGGTCATTATTGTTGTAATTATTATTATTATTATAACAGAAGGCGTAATCCCACAAATTTGAAAGTCTGCATTCATACATCCGGTTTATAAAAGTGGCATTAAAAATGACATAAAAATTTACCGACCTATTTCCAAATTTTGTACATTTGCTTGTGCCATGTCATTCATTGTGCAACGGAATTGGGCATTGGGGATTTTTCATTTCGGACAAGACACATAAGGACAGTAATTCCTAAGAATAGCATGTCCAAATAAAGAAACAAACTCTTCAGCATTATATTATTATATTATAATAATATTTCAACCTGTTCAATACATTTTTTTCAATAGTTAGTGACGTCTTTCTTCTACCAACGAATAATAAGGCGATAGATAATTTTTTTAAAAAGGTTTTCGTCTTGTTACGCCTATGAGTTATAACTACTAATGCGTGTAAATAAATAAACAGAAATTTCTTTTACAATCGGAATCAAAATCAATTCAGTCAAGTACTGAGTACGCTCTGTAATTTTGGATTTGGTTGAAATTTGGCACATAAAAGATAGATTATTATATCATATATGGAATGATATAAGCAATTTTTTTGTAGATTTTTTTTTTTAAATTTTATGCCGATGAAATTTCAGGACACAGCTAACTACCTCTAAATAAATAAAGTGTTTACTAATTAGTTTTAACTCTTCAGGTTGCGGTCAACAGCTAGTCTTGGAAAACGATCAGCACATTTAGATTTCATATATAACAACATCCTCCGTCCATTAGCGTGTCGTGTTAGGTCCTAAGTTAACTATCTACGTGTACATATGTACACATACGTCAAACAGGTAGTAGAAACAAGCCTCACAGCCGCCCCGATTTAATAGGTACATTTAATTTACTCATCATCACCGGAAATGTTAGCTACGTTATCGAGTGAGCAATGAATAATATCGGTACCCAAGCATGAAATGGGAATTATTTATAAAGTATTCCATTCACTCCTATAAAGTTGTACACATAAAAGCTTGACTATCCTATAAATATCTTGTTTTATAATAGTAGGGAGAGAGAAACTAGATCTCATTTTTCTCTGTATTTCTAGTTGGGCATGTTCACTTTTGACTTAACTGATATATGTGATCATATAAAAATTAACGCCAAGACGATCAAGCCACTCTCGATCATATAATTATTTATTTAAGTTTTTACTGTGCTTTTTTAAAATATAAACAATAATAATAATGTATTAATGAAGTTGTACCATTCGACACATTACTTCATTTATTTGTTTCGCATCTGCTCTGTTTCGAATGAGTTGTAGTAAAAGAATCCCGAGTCCAAATTTCCCAGCTGCACAATATGTCTATTCAAGTCATTCTTAACGTCTTTCCAGATAAACGCCATTATGTCTTTTCCTTTCACGAAAATCTGCGGTTTCTTATGTTTGGAAACCGGAGCTATTTTGTAACTATTTAGTATTAACACGTACAAACATCCACATATGCAGAGGCACTACCAGCCTTTCGCCGGTATACTGGCCGCCCCCTCCCTTCCTCGACCAATTTGCAACCGGCAAGCAACAATGATATCTGTCAAATATAAATAGGCAGAACAGTGTACAAAATACTTATATCGTTAGATACATTTCTAGCCCTAAGCCCAAGGACGAGAGGACGCTGCCACTTGTCAATGCGACCTCTTTTAATCTCCCAAGTAGGGACTTGTTCACATTCATTTCGAAAAATATGTCCCTAGAAGAATTTCCACTGTAGATAGTTTCCAGCATTCAGCTGATTTGTATTTTCCTTTTATGGAATCAAAGGGTCAGAGCCATTTCAAGTTTGACAAAGGCGGACATTTATAAATTGCCGATACTGACAATTCTCTATGTAAACAAAGGTTTTAAAGTAACAGAAATAATTATTGTAGCATTTCATTTAATCAAAAGAAAATTCACGTCCAAACTGTTTTAATTTTTGGAAATTCTACCCCTAGGGGTTTAAAAGTGAATTTATATATAGCAGATTGGTATAAAAAAGCACGCACTCACGCACGCACGCACGCACGCACGCACGCCACCAAATTGCTCCGAGCGCTCGTAAGCACCCTTTTACTGTTGGATAATTTTCTGTAGCTTTCGCTATAAAATTTTGACGTATTATAATAATTATAATACGTTAAAATTTTATAATAATATTTAAAATATAATGTATTATAATTTTAATATAGGGTATAATAGCTCGTGTGCTTACCGGGAAAGGCCGAACTATGAGTAGTAATTAATTTTTGTGCTTTAAATATCATAATGAATTATGATAAAATTCGTATTCATTTAACTTTATCTAGTTAGCTTTTGATCGCTGTAACCATATTTAATTAATTGTATTTAAATTCCACCATCGTCAGCCGGAAAACGTCCACTGCTGGACATGGGCCTCTTCCATAGAACGCCATAGATCACGTACACGAATTACTTACATCCAGTGGTTCTCCGCCACCTTAACCGAATTGTCAGTCCACCGACTAGGGCGCCGTCCCACACTTCGTCTTCCGGTGCGAGGCCGCCACTCAAGAACATTTAAATTTGTATAAACATTAATAATGAATGATATAAACATAAATGTTTTTTTATTTCCCTGTCATCTGAACAACGTGCAGGTATGATCTGATGGTAAGTAATTGCCTCACAGATAGCATAAATCTGTATATAGTGTTATAAAAATAATATAACATGTGACCTTACTCCGAACTGACTGACTGGCTGATCTATCAACGTGCAACATTTCCGTGTTCTCCAGTCAAGCCTACTTTGATATATCTCCAGTGGCTTGTTACGTAGAGAGCTATCTCATTGGCCTCCAAAGAATCGCGAAGTGCGCAACTGACATTACATCACATAGAAAGAGGCTGATAAAGCCTCAATGTTATGCATCACCAAATCCGATGGCAATCGTTACAAATTTCCAAAGCATCTGCATCTGTTTGCAAGATTTTTATGTTCCCTGCTACAGCCTGAAAGGCCTAAAGTATTTCACGTATCATTGTGTTGTAAAATTAGTTTCGATAACATTAGTGACTCTGGGTACATCAGAATAAACAAGCAATGGCAAGCAAAGAAAAGTTTTTATCGCTTTTGAATTTGGGTGTTAAAGGGGGTGGGAAAGCAAGAGAAATGTGTACATTTCCCTTGCTTTCCCACCACTGGCGATATGTAGTGACTATGAAGACTTCCAAAAATGTTGTTGTTTCTTTCATAGATTAGGGGAGCAAACGAGCAAGTGGAGCCTTTTTAACGACTACCGTCGCTCATGATCATCCACGTAATTAGTATGCCGATCCGTCGCCCTCCATTCCCGCCTCCCTATCGGCCACCGGCTACTTACAAACCGCATGAAACGCGACACTGAAGATGTCACTTTACGACGGTATTATGAGAACGAAAGGTACCGGTCGTACCGGCCCAATTCCATTGCATATGAGGATGCACTCATGGCAGTAGGCATGGCACTACCTCCTTCTATGCAACATGGCACTACCTCTTCCTAAGTACTGTACTGGTAATGTCCAAATTGCTCCAAGAGAAACAAGCAAGTAGGTATCGTGACATGTGATACTCCGTTCTCTCTGACGCACCCTAAGTAATCAATAGTAGTTGTTATAATTATTTATTAAATTGTGATTATTTAAGATTTGCATTCCAAAAGTCATATTCTTGGTATTAAAATTGTTGCTTCACTTGCCCCCTACTGTACATAAATACATGAGAACGCCGCTACTATATTAGAAATATGAAAGGTGTCTTTCTAACGAAAAAAATCTGTAATATGATGGCGGAGTCCTTCCGTTACCATGGTTACTACAAAGTAAGTGATCCTTTTTGAAAATTTATTAGAGAAGATAATGGATCTATCAGTTCAGCCTTGATGGTTTTAATGAACACTTTTTCCCATGCAGATGTTCTATGTAAACAGGAGTTACAGGATCCGGGGGTTTTGACATTGATTAAAGGTGTTTAATCAACGCTAAAATCCAAAGACGATTTTGTTGTAACAATTCTTTAGTAGTCAATCATTTTTATAATTTGTATGATAAGTAATTTTCTAATGTGTCATAAAATTGATGAGGTTAGGACGATATACGCAACCATTCACTCGCTGGCAGCTACCTGTTATTGAATGTTGTGTTTCAATAATCAAATATACCTTAATATGCAGTTAATTGTTACCTCGAGATTCAATAATATGGAAATTTCACAGCTAAACGCTCATCAACTTCGAACGATATACAAACTTTCACTCGCTGGAAGCTACTAATAATTCAATATCACTCCGCCGAGAATATTTTATTACACCTCATTCTATCTCGAGAGGGTAGCGTCTCCTTGCGTAAGTACATTTAACCTCACTTGAACATTAAACAGCCGACTCCGGGCACTTAATTTGCATCAGAGATTGAATTGTTGAACTACTTGTTTAAAAATATTTAATTATATGTAATTCACGATCGTAAGTTCATATAAAATATTTACTTTTTTAAAAGATTACTTCTACATTATCAGCACGACAGTCGGAGGACCAAGTTTAATAATTATCATAATTTAATTATAATAATAATTACAAAACTAGATTTTCAGAAATGTTTCTTGTCCTGTAGCATAGCGCGAAGTGTAAAAACTCGGAGCCAATTATGTAATCGTCAATTCCGCATATACAGATGCCTTCCTTCACCCTACCTATGGGGAGGCCATTGGACCACCAGCTACTTATAAATAACACGAAAAGCGATAGCGTAGCTATCAATTTGCCTTTTTAAATATATTTGAAAGAAAGAAGAAGAAAGAGAAAAAAAATGTGTCAAACAATTGACAATAACACTAAAGACATCGACAAGTGCTTTAGTTACTTCTCGTAGTTTCCTCTTTTTACAATTAACGTATACATACATTATATAATTACTCATGTAAATACTTAAAATTATGTTATGTACCATTTTATCTGTTTCCTGTGTGTGTGCATTATATACACATTGATTTTTACAAAAATACTATGATATAAAGCCGGCGTCTTTTTTTTTTTTTGGAGGGACCTACTACTGATTGGTAGCGCCTGTCCAGCCTTAACAGATCGGATGACTACGAAAGACTTTTGTGTCTTCAGGTTTAGAAAGACGATAGGGGGACAGACCCCCCTCTTTTCCTGCAGATGGGAAGAGATGAACCGGGATTTTTATTGTGGGCTATACCCTATTGTGATTATTATTGGGACCGAAAAGGGGGAAAACGGTCCCCCTCCCCACACTACACTGTGGGGCGGCGCGCGCACGATGCCGTTTAAGTTGCGGTGTCGTCGGTGTTTAATGTTGGCTTATCTGAGGAGGCCGGCCTCCTCAAACCCCCCCCCTGACGGGAGGGGTTGATTTATTATTATTAGAGCTGTCAAAAGTCGCGTTATTTTATTGCTACAAATCTAAGCTCAAGTCAGCGTCTCATAATAGTCCGTATAAAAGATGTGCACTATTAAAATAATGAGGGGTTGACTCTGCGAAAAATATATATGTACAATCAAGGACATAAGAATGACAGTTCAGTATGTAAACGTTTATCTTGATAATTTTGTAAAGCAATATTTATAGGCGTTATTTTTCAAAAACATGCATTATTTCAAGAGGTGCATTTAAATATTGCGCATTCATTTGGTTTGTCATTGTGTTCATTTTACATAATAAGTGTTTGCGCCATATTTTATTTCATTATTTGAAACACGTTTTGATTTTGACTATAACTTTAATGCAAGCGTCCAAATGAAACATGCAACAACAACAACATAGGGATAGGAAGAGAAAATGGAGTGCCACATATCACGGTCCTCTAACACGTGCTTTGCCTGCTCCACATCTGTCAATTAATATAATGTGTATGTGAAATACTTATCAAGAAATGCGTGTTTTTATGTTTATACACGCTAAACTCCGAAAGTAATGGACGGATTGGAGTGAAATTTTTCTTGTTGTATCGCTAACAATAGAGCTGGATGTGGAACTGGGAAAATCCGATGGCACGTTCTGGGGTCATGTGAAGTCCGAAGACAAGGTAACGAAACCATAACTCTGACATCGGGTCCCCTATTCTACTTCGGGATAGGCGACACTGCATCACAAAGCGTCGTGATTAAATTCATCGTAGGCATCCTCGAAATCTCTAGTGTGCCGGGTAGGGCTGCGTATGTAACTCATACGCCGAGACGTTTACAGCTCAAGTACATAACGGGATACCGAAGTGATTGATCTAAATAGAGGGTCAAATGTTTTTTGTGGAGAAGCTTGCAAGAAGTCACCTGACAAAGATTAGGAGTAGTTCGGGGATTACTGTTTTTTCTAAGCCTGAATCCTTATCCACATTTTCACCTTAAGACAAGTGTGCAAAAGACACATGAATACAATCACCCACATTTCCTTGCCTTTATGGACTCTGGTATATATTATGTCGTGGAACACAATAATTTTAGTTTAAAACTCGTGATTTTAATTTTGTATTAACGAGTGACGTCACATGTTCCTGAAGCCCCACAGCATCGCGTTGGAGAATAGTAAAACTAAGTATTAATTACTTGCATTTGTGAAACCGACCAGACCAAATTTCTATGGCGAGACTGCTGGCTTACCTACCTGTTACCTATGATAATTCATTATAGAAAAAATATTGTGCGTGTGATTTGAAATAAATCTTTAATTATGCACTTGGAGTTTATGCCTGATAAAATACCGCGGCGAAACACCAATGAACTTGGACAAAGAGATCGCTCCATCGATGCTGACGTCAGAATTTAAGTCACTCCGTTACATATCAAGTGAAATATTTGGGGATACAACACTATAATACAATGTTATTGAAACGCCATATAAATAGATATAGGCTACAAATATTGATTGTACACAGGTACTAGTAATTGAATATGAGATGATAGCTCGGTAATAGATGATAACCCTTTGAAATGTTTTGTAAAGGTTTATTGTTATCGGAGAAAAGTATCATTATAATGACGTAATAGTAGTTATACAATGATAAAATAAAATAAAGACAGAAGGCAAGAGATGAAGATGTATATATATCAGAAAGTTAATTTTTTTCCATTTGTTTAGATCAGCCATATACTTATACTATGTTATAAAACAATTTCAAATTCTGCAAACATCATATATTTTATCACAAACTAAATTTGCAAATAAAAACTCGGTTCTTTCAAACTTTCAACTTAAGACTAATAATAAAACAAAAATGAATGGAGTCATATTTATTTGGAACAATAATTTTGTTAAATCTGTGTACTCTACACATGGTAAGACATAGTGTTAACTAATATATTATGCAAAAAATAACAAATATGACGAAATTAGATAAAGATATGGAACGTAGCTTCTGGTTTACTACCTTTTTTCCTCGCTGGAGTATGCTTTTAGGCATGCCCCCAGGATGGGGAAAAACTGGGGGTATGTTCCCACATATTTTGGCGTATAAGTCAGCCGCATACCAACCCTCCTCGCTATCGAGCATAGAGCGAATAAGTGCTTGCAATGAGCCCTCATTCATCCATGACAGCAGTGAGCGTCTCACTTTCTTCTATCTAAGCAGGACATTCAAATCGAGTGTGAATAGACGTATCCCGGTCATCACCACATTAGTGGCACGACGATGTAGGCTCGTGCCTGATTATCTCACACAATTAGCGGCCGAAACAACCGTGACCTGAAAAAATTTGTGTGAGATGGAAAGAGAGCGCCCCAGCGGAGCGCACTAACCACTCATTAAACATTGGATAGATGGCCGTCAGCAGCTCTACGCTAACGCTTATAGTATCTAACCTTTCCTTCCACAGCCGCAAGGATTCATCAGGGCTACACCTCTTCCATCGCCATAGCTCTTTGGGCATCGGAGTGCTTTCGCCTCCAAGTCCCAGGGAACGCTACCCCAGGAGACATATTACACCATTCGGTAGCCACAAACCGCTCGAATAGCCATGATTCTTTGAAGCCTGCTCAGAGCGATCCGATTATGAGAGGATCTTACTTCCTTCGTACTTCGCCATCGAATGGACCACGCCCATGAATACTCACATACAACCACAAAAACCAAGACTTGGGCCGCCAAGAATGGGAAGGAGCCATGTCAGGCCGGCTGCAGACTTGGACACTCTTTTGGATAGTCGGTTGAAATGTCTTTTAAAAGTCCATCGACCGTCGAGTAATAGGCCAAGGTAAGACGTCGTGGACCCAATGTCAATTTTTATTTCGCCGACTGTGTGTGTGTGGTCAGCGGCTGCAATGGCATGTTGCGCGGTACGTGAAGGCATAATGCTTCAGATTTAGCCTAGGCCACTTCCAGCCCCAAAACACGGATAAGCCGAATCACTTTGACGACTACTGCTGTCGTGAGAAGGCAAGGAGTTGAAGGCGTTTGAAATATCTAAAGAAACCGGTATGACTACCCCACCCCGAGACATCTCCTCTTCGGCAAGGGCTTTCAACTTGGTGACAGCGCAAATTGTTGACCGACGCGGGTGAAACCCGAACTGATTATCACTGAGGTTTGGCCCAATTCCCTCCAAGTGACGCATGAGACGTAATCCTATCACCCTTTCTAATAATTTGCTGGCTTCATCCAGGAGAACAATTGGACGATAAGCCGAAGTTTGATCTTCGGGTCGGCCATCCCTTTTGATTACGACTAACGTGCTGGACTTCCAACGATCGGGAAAGAAACTCTGCAATAAGCAGTTGGATAGAACCTCCAGTACAATCTCCTTCATGGAATCCATTGCCAAGACCCATGCGCGTCCTGGAATGCCATCAAGACGAGATACACCGTTCTTGTTGCGCATTTTTTGCACTGCCAGTTCCAACTCTTCAGGAGTTATTCTTGGTGACGTTACTTCTACCGTTCCAACTTCGGTTACTAGCGTCATTGCTGGTGGGAACCCGCAATGTCGCTTGTAACAGAAGTTGAAACAGAACAGCTAGTAACAGAAGTTAGTAACTTCCCTGTGTGAAGGAAATAGGCAAGAATTTACATTTTCATGAAGTTGCGGATCCATGCTCTGTGTGAGCAGCGGGGCAACCGGACGAAGCTTACCTTTCACCCACTTGTACGGTCTACCGCATGGGTCACAATCTAGAGTCTCGATAAACTCCTTCCACGACTCCGCTTTAGTGTGCCTTATGCCGTCACGAAGAGCACAGCACGCGTTGCGATAATTTTCGTAGGCGCTAGATATCTGATCGCCTGGATCTCTTCTTCTGCGTCTCCGCATCCAAATATAGCGACGACGAGCCATGACACAGTTCTTCCGTAGACATTGTAGTTCAGGACGCCACCAATGGGGGCTACGACTAGGCATAGTTTGACCCACCCGAGACTTGGAAGCGTCGCAAACCCACTGCATTGCGTTCAGTTAGTTTCAGCTTTGTTGCTAACAGGAAAGGGCGCCCAGAACTGAAAAATTGCAGACTCTTAGAGCAAGTCCCTGTCTAACTTCTTTAGGGCCCATCTCGGACCGCAACAATGTCGTGACGAGCGAGTCTAAATCCCCGAAGGATCAGTGACGTCATCATACCAGATGTATTGGTGATCCGATAAAGTCTCCACATCCTCCAAGACTCCTAATCTTAACGACCGCAGGACATGCGAACGTGAGATAAACTATTGAGGCGGAAACCAGACACAATCATCCATTCTTCTAGCGCCCGTCCTCTTGCATTTGTCGCCGGTGGTCACCCCCACACCGTGGATTTCACGTTAAAGTCACCAGCGACAAGCACAGGATGCAATACTCCTAAAAACCTTAGTAGGCGCCAAGACCTAATAAAAGCACCTCATAATCAGCTATACTTCTGTTCGGCGAGAAATAAACCCCAACCATAGTTAAACCTCCAACTTTGGCAGTCACAATGCCAACGCCAGAAAAATAATCAGGTGTATGCAAACTTGGGCCAAATGTCAAAGCAGCGGAGGAGTCAGCATTGCTGACCCAGTTGCTGCGAGATTAAATGCGATAAGGCTCTGAGACTATTGCGACGTCAATAGACCATTGCGCCATCGATTGCACCATAAGATCTTGTGCCCGGGCTGAGTGGTTTAAGTCTGCCTGTAGGACCCTTATTTGCGTCATTATTGATTGGCCATTGTCTCCATCTCAACCACTGAGGTCACCGCTGCAGCTTCTCAAATGGATGGCGTCGTGAAAACATTTCGTGCCGATGTCGCCTTTTTGTTTTGCATGGGTTGTACTGGTTTTCCGCTCGCTGGGCAGACCGCGCAATGTGGATCGCGAGAGCATTGTCTCTCCTTATGTACTGGTTGCCCACCACGTGACCTGGGGCAATAGATACAACAACAGTCGTGGGACTGTCCTTAAGAGATATGTCGATGAAAGTAACATCATCATCAACGCTCCGTATATCCTAACCCATTATACTCCGAATAATAATATGTGTATACGTTCACCGAGTACAGTTGATATAGGATTGGTTAAAAACGTTTCACTCGTCATCAAGACGGCAGAAACGTTACACGAGCATTACTCGGACTATAGACCCGTATCAATGGAAATAGGAGAAAATAGACTTAATAGAAACATCAAAATAAAGAAAAAAGATCATGGACTATAAATCACTGAAAGATAGTTTAGCTGCTATCGCGGTCTCATCATAGTCACCGCCCTACTGGTTAGCAAAATAGGAGAATCGTCAAGAGAGAATTGTGCAGGCTAGCCATCCGACAACTCGAAAGAGAAGTCAAAAAAGCTATACCCGAGTTCATAAACGGGAGATGGGATCACTTCGTCAGCGAACAATCTCTATCTCATACGGCCTACTAGCTGCTAGCGAGGGCTATGAAATCCGAACCAATGGCTCAAATGCCACAATTAAACCGCGAAAATCGATTACCTGCACTAGAGGTGACGAAAAAGCTGAGTGTCTAGCCGAAACACTAGAGAGTCAATGCTTGCATTGAAGAAGAAATGCACTTCAAAAATCACAAAAATAAGTTAATCGTCCAAACATCGGAATACGATCCGACGTTATTAACCGACTCCCGTTACCGTCGGCCGTAGCAAGTATTGCACGACGACGCGATCGCGATAGCAGTAAACTAAACCTGAAGACACAAAAGTCTTCGCTAGTCAGTCGAACTGTTGAGACAGGACAAGCGCCGCCAACCTATCCTCCTAAAAAGTTAGTATCCTCATTAAAAAAAAATAAAAAAAGAGCAGCAGGGGAAGGCGCTATTGCGCCCTGGGTAAGGGGTGAAATTGGGAGAAAAGGGTTCTTACTTCAAAACGAACATACATTTCAACATTCAACGTCTTCGAGATTTCGATAAAATTTGATCACAAAAGTTTACTTTTATTTTACATCTGAGTTTCATGATTGCATAATCAGACTCGGGATACGTATACTCTGTACTTTGTATTAACTTCTACGTTTGTTTCAGCGAAACGTTTGGGAGAACCGGTTTAAACATTGAGAGTTACTTGTGGACAATAACATGGTCTGCAATGGATACCTTGGAATATTTTGATTTAAAAGTACCGACAGACCATCGGCCGGTGAAGTATTTATTGCCTAGCTTTACTTCAAAAACAGAAATTTTGAACTGAATATTTATTTTTTACATAGACACGTATATTACGTATATTTTGACTAGTGTATCCAAAATACAAATCTAATTAAAAGAAATCTTTTATGAGATAAGTATATTATATTATGCGTTATATATTAAGCGTTATTTGGATCAAGTATAACAATAATATGTTAGTGTCTTCGTAAGTTCTTTCCGTTACGATCCAAGTTTTATTGTACAATATTTTTATTAATCAGTGTATATGGTATAACTTGATGTAACCTGTAAATACATAAATATTTTTAATGACTTGGTGCAAACGAGCAACCGAAGCCTTTTTACGATTACCGATGCCGTGAATATCCACATAATTACTATGCCGATACGCTGCCCTCCTTTCCTCCTCCAGTAACGGACCACCGACTACTCACAAACCGCACAAAACTCAACGCCGTAAATATCACTTTATGCCGGTATCATGTGATCGAGGTGTATCTCCCTGGTCGTGGCAGCCCACTTCTGCTGCAATGAAGCATGACACTGTCTCTAACCAGAATTGCTATTGTAGAATATACAATATTTTAGCTCATTCATCCTAAGGATTAATAGCAGCTAAACTGTTCATGAAATTGGGAAACAGCATAAGCACGAATACCGTTACCAATTTCGGTTGAAACAACCATGACGGAAAAGGGAATGTGCCACATAATTAACTCGAATGTGGCCATATTCGATAAACCTGAGTAAGATAAATTTGTATAATGTTTCAAAATCACAGAGTGTCTGCAGTACACGATACTGATTCTGGACATGTAAAAATATTCATCTAACATTTTAGCTAATTGTCAGTGAAATTCTTACAATGCGGTTATCTAAACCGGGCGACCGCTACTCGCTCGTACAGCTGACGCGCTTGTTTCTGACCTTGGCTGCTGCAAGTTTCTATAAATTTTATAATTTCGGTGAACTTCATTTCACTAAATTCGGCGAAGTTTACTACGTACATACGCAATATTTACGTTTTATTGTAGTTTCGTTGGTTACGTAGGACCATTACATGCCCTATTCTAAAAAAATGTCTGATCTTTTACCATTCAGGTTATGTACATCAATCATTATGCATTTAATGATATTATCTCCGTTATAAATACGCAGCAGCGGATCCGTTGCTACCTAAGTATAACGAATGCCCTTTGACTTGGATTCACTCTCGTTTTCTTTGGCTTATGCAACTCATTGGAACCCTGTCTTTTTTAAGGATGAAATTGCATGTAGCTGCTACTTCTTCTATCATCATCATCGTCATCATTACCAGCCCTTATTGGTCCACTGCTGGACATGGGCCTCTTTCAATGAACGCCAAGATGACCGATCTCCTGCTACTCGCATCCACCTATATTCCGCTTAAAATTCTCACCCATTCAACCCTTAGAGAAGAATGACAAATGAGTAAATTATTCATCTGTACTTATTGAATACCGCTACCAAGGGACACACGAATTACCTGTGTAACAATCACAAACCCCACAAATGACGACGGCGTTGCTCTCAAAATGCTCGCAAGATATATACTTAAACTACATTCCTTTAAAACTCTGGCATTGGACCTAATTCTAGTACCTAGATAATATCTGCAGAAATTGGAGTTCGAGCTTGACATATAAGAAGAAGAATATCGAAATATCTACATTTGATAAACATTTTTATATGGAGATAAATAAATATTTTAAGGTTTATAAGGTTAGTATTGCGAGTGTTTGAATCCCGTTTAATGAAAATTGTATTGTAGTAGGTTGTCAGATAAACAGTGGAGGTTGCAATAGCCTGGTACTGTTCCTAGTCACTGCCAGTCACTGGGAATGTGCTTCTTCATTAACCACATTATTTCAAGAATTTTTTGTGTTACTGGGGGAAACGATCAGGCAGATCCACACGATGACTATCAGTGCTCATAAAGATGCGTATGCGGGGACCGTTTCCGTACAATGGGCCACCCACTGGTTTTTAATCTATATTACTTTTTTAGGTTTTCATTCACAGTGTGAAAGATTCATGAACTCTGGCATTACTACTGGTGATACATGCTTAAGTACTATTCTTAGATAATATATAAATTAACTTATTTGTAAGTTTTAGATAGAGTAGAGCAGGTATGACAAACCAAGCACCTCTCGTTCTGAAATAAAATAATACGAAGTTTAGCAACGAGTACATATTTTAGTACTACATAAAAACGAACAAACCACGATGACCATTCTCTTACAGGTTATGAGCGGGCATGTTATATTCACGAACTCCTGTGCCTCTTAAAATATAGAAGAGAAATAGTCACTCTAGCGTCGAGACGAGAGCCTTTCCAGCGATATAACGGCGCATTCTCGTGATTACGGATGTCTCAGCTCATGTGAATTGGATCTGTATTATAAAGATCGCGAGGACTATGCACCGCAGAAGGGAGGGAACAGACTTACAATTGGAATCACCTCGTTTCCAAAAGTGAGAATTGTGAGGAATATTATTTTCAGTTTCTACGATATTCTACGTAAGTATCTATAAACATAGAAAGTACGTCGATATATTTTTCATAAAACAACAGTGCAAATGTGTAAGAATTAATGTATCTAGGAAGGCCACGACTGACATACCGCGATCAGTATTATTTGAAGGTGGTCAGGAATCTTTGCAATACGCATATTTATTTGAAGCGAATAGTGAATGGAGTGTCGGTTCTCTGCATACTCGATTGTGGAAATGCCGTTAAGACATGTTCTTACTGTCAGTTAAGAACGATATTCTTCTGTGTGCACCTCTTTCGATTATATTATTTTATACGATCATACTTCATTTGTCAAAATGTCAAGTGGCAAAATAATTAAGTAATACATGGAGTAGAAAAGTTAAAAGAAATAAATACTCCTACTACCTAATGTTGACCGCGCATGTGTTGCCTAATGATATATGTTTTTCGTGGTCCATTGTTGAGTTGTGAACTGCAGAAACATCAAAGTTCCCATCTACATCTTCGCCTTATTTCCCCCAGTTTTAAAAGTATACGGACGCACCCATAATATTTATAACAGTTTTAATTATCGTGGTAACTTTTGAAGTAAAAACCAAGTTAAGAGTAAGCTGGTGAACGCGACAGAGGCCAATAAAAATTGAGGGGGAGATAAATGTTTCTGAAGATAAAAAGAAATAATCTTAAGTCTCGTATAGTACTGTATTTCGCAATAGAAAGGTGCGAGCACGCACTTTTTTCTCACTTCCTTCTTCCCGTTGCATTAAATAAAGTTAAGATGTCATTAAGTTTAACTACAGTCATATGATCTAAGTAGAGGTCCTTCCTGCCACAGGAAGCTTATAAACAGTACGAAATGCGAAAGCGTGGCACCCGCTTTTCCAGTGTAAGCGAGGAATGCAACATAAGCCTTTGTTGGAGGTAACTGGTAAGCTAGTAGTCAACTTAGTATTCGACTTTTAAGTCCGAAGTTAAAAAAACTTATCATATAACACAACTAAATATGCTTGCCGCATCAAATTCATCCCAGACACGAACAATACATATTCATCAAAATGTCGTTATATCTGAACGTTGTTTGATCAATTGCTTATGCTTACTATTAAATCATTATCATCATTATCATATCCATATCATCATAAAGTTAGCTTCAAATAGTTGTCTCATGGATTTCTCTCTATTTTACTCAAGCTCACTCATCTATCATAGAAATAGTTGTAGCAACAATAAAAATCATCGGATGCGCAATAATGGAGGTGGTAAGAATTATTTTGTAAAAAATTTAATAACAATTTTTATGTAGCTTAAAAGACAAACAGGTCGGGCTACGTGATGGGGTGTGACCAAAGATAAACAGGTCGGGCTACGTGATGGGGTGTGATAACAAATGCCCAGAGGCATCCGGTACAACAGAGATGGCGCAGCTACAAGGGGCCATGGATGGGATTTAGGGATGAATAAGCTACTTTACTTAACAAATAAATAAGGGTGACTGAAAATTTGTCACAAATTTATATAACAGAGCAAATCATTTTGAAAATATTTATAAAAATGTAGAAAATATCTGCAAATATGAGTTTAATATGTATTTCGCGAGTACGACATTGCTTTGGTTGTCGCGATTTACGTCCTTTCATACTCGTATTTAATGGTTGAAACGTTTTGTAATAAAGGCGTGTTATTTTTTACTATTTTATGTATATAGTATACCCATATAGACATTAATATTTATTGTTTTTAATTCTAAATTAAAACCCCTTTTTGATAATTAATTTTTTTACCTTCGTAATACAGTCAATAAGCCCTTAGCTGCTTAACTCGTAGTATATGTGTTTATTTTCATTGTAAACATTAATTGATAACATATGAATTTCTCTGCTAGTTATTAGATACAGAAAAAAATGTGTGCGTGTACTTGTGTGCACGCGTTAGAATTTAAACTTCTTCGGCGTAACAAGAGAAAAACTAAAATGTTTATTAACTTTTATTGTTATTGTTAACTGCAGCTCGTCTTCGTCGTAAGCACTTCACTCTCATAATTTTCCTTGACACGTCAAAAGAAGTACAGCATAATTAATATGTTAATAGCCTTTGTCAAGATATCTAATGCCAATTAATCACGATAAAAGCAAAGAAATTATGTCGTCGAAATATCAGACCACATACCACGAAACCGCCAATCCGAGGCAAACACTAAGGCAGTTATTTTGTAGATACAAGGTTTAAAACGGATTATGTTGTTGTACTGCAAAGTGTGTAATAAGTGGTGTTTATTTAAGCTTTTAGAATTTCACTAATTAAATATTTTAATGCTCGTATGGTGTTCGTATTACTAAACGTACTCTATGTTATTTTTGAAAATAGGGTTTCAGTCTCATTGTGATGCTCGGTTCTAGTCTATCCTACAAGCTATAACAAGAAGAACAGATTACCTGAAGATTAGCGGTCGTAGCGTAATATTGAGAGTGGACAGAGCGACGGCGCAGAAGGCCGCTCATGTTTTTCATTAATAGAGCCATAAGTAATTACAATATATCCATGATTGTATTTAACTTTGCAAACGAAATTTGCTTTTGTGAATTTTAAACATTTACTTACAAAAATACTAGATACACGATTTCGTACTGAACTGTCAATATAAAAATCTTGATCTGACTGTGCATTAACATTTTTTTCTTGCAATCTCAACAAACAATCAACAACTCCAAACCCTTAGTTGTTTTTTACAAAATAGATTATATTTGAGAGAAGTACAAAATTTAAACATATTTTTGTTGCAAAGTGAATAATTTATATTATGCACATCTGTTATACATTTTTTTTCGGGACGATGAATGTGAATATTAGTAGTTTTGTAAATCAATGGCTCAAGTACAAAACGAAATCGTTATTAAGTTTAACGCTTTGTTGTATTTCGAAGTACTAAAATATTTTGAAATTTTACTCAAGACGCAAAAAATACTTACAATCATGTTGGATTTATATCTACCATATAATTTAAAGAAATATAAAATAAAAAAAGTCCATTAACTACTTCCTGTAAAAGAAAATGAAATGGATGCTTGTTACATTTGATCCGATTTTCGAAAACCAAGTTTCCACTGAACCTCTACGTTTGTCTATCGCAAAAATTTATCTCGATCACTGTGAGGGTGATAATTTAACTTTGTCTGTGAAGTGGCGAAATGCATTTACGTGCCATCACCGGCCCCGTTTGAGATCCAGTGGTGTGTGGGGCTCGCGGCATATTATAGTGCCGAATACCCACTGGCACAACCGATCAGTGCCGCCTTTGGTGAGGTGCCCTGGAACTACAAATTATTAGGGAACCTCCACGGCTAGTCGGTCTCCCAATGGACAAACTTTACCACCGCCGAGGTATTGCCCACACCACAGGACAACGCCACTTCTTCTCCTGTTCTTTAATATGTTTTATCTACGATAGGGGGGAGGGGGGAGTGGAAGAGAAATCATCGCATTTTTTACGTCTACCGACTTTAAACATGGTGTGGATTATATGGTTAGTGCGCCCTATGTCAATCAATAACAACACAATCACTACAAAATAACTTCAATGAAATCTCTCCCACTACAACGGCTACCAGTGATTGTACAATAAACATTTTGTATTGGATTGATCTTATTTCGATTGACAATATCAACTGTCACAACTTACACATTTTGATCACATTTTTAATAGCATAGAGGGGCAAACGACCAATTGGAGCCATTTTTATGACTACTGACGCTCATAAACATCCACATAATTACTACGCACGAAACGCGACACAGAAATTGTCACTTTACGACAGCATTATGTGAGCGAGAGGTATGAGTCTCTCCCTGGTCGTGCTGGCCTAATACCGCTACAATGCAGCACGGCACTACTTCTCTCTAAAGTGATCTAGATGTGTCATCACAAAGCGCAGGAAATTTGTTTACTTATTTAGACGTACGAAAAGTCTTATATTTTTCGAGAAAATACAATAATAACTCCTCGTAAAATGATGCCGATGGATTGGTAGATGTAAACGCTTGGCATAAAATTGTATTTATCACTCTAATAGACAAATAATATGTGTTATATTTAAAGTTATGAAAGTGTGATTTAACCGTGGACCTATATGTTCGTTTGCCTACAAAACCCAGGGGACTCGTTTCGTACCAAACGCGAACTTTATCAGAATGCCGGTGTAGTCAAGAATGCCCTAATCGTCTATTTGGTAGCTTTAAGTCCCTATTTATTATCGTAACTAACACAACTATCGCTCTCGGAACGGCTCCGAGCGTTCCTTACCGTTCACTCGTCTGGATCGTCTAAAGTACTGTACAACCAGCGAACCGCCCGGTTTCACGAGTGAATTACACGGGAAGGTTGGCTACCTTAAAAAGATTATACACTAAAATATTAACTGGTTATCGCCGTTGATATGGGTGAATAAACGGATTATGCACTTTGTAAAAATAGCTTTAACACATGAGCGTAAGTTTGAATTTTCAAGGAAACTTGACTTTTTAGGATGTGGTTCATCCTGACTTTCATACGCCGCACGAAATATCATCAATTCAGGTGATTAATATGTGGTATCATTTAGTTGCCGAAGTCTTGCTTATCTATTGTACATAATACTAACTAAACATAGTCAAAGCTAAGTATAAAATCAAGTGGGGAAGGTGAAAAGGAGGGCAACGTGTCGGCATGTTAAATACGCTGTTGAATGTTGCAATTCGTTGGTATCGGTAATCGTAACAAAGGCTCCGGTTGCTCTTTTGTCCCTATAATATAAAAATAAGACAGAGTTTTGACAAAACCTTTATATTATGCAGCTTGCACATGGTTTGCGGCCCAAGAGATAGGAGTGGCCTTAGTTTCGGGAAGAGAGAGCTTAATACTGTATTAATTCTAATCTCTTATTTAATTTCAAAATATCTCATTTTAAATAATGTAAAGTTCCATACAAATAAAGCGTCATTCCAGCCAAAGGAAATGTTAAATAACGCTCTTTAAAAGCCTCACATTACTCAATAAATACTGTTAAATTTCTTTTGAGGAGAAACCTGACACCGAAAAACAAATATCTTTTTGTTCTGTGGTAAAGAATCTGTTTAATTAAGCTTTAATCTTTTCCACTGACGGTGTGAAAATTAAGTTATTCGAAAACAGATTGTAGTGTAAATAACACACGGATATATTTCGTATACATTTTTTTTATGTAAAATGGACACTCAATCAAATTATCACTATTTGAATGGACCTCTTGAAATAAGGCCGGATTTTGGCAAACAACATAGAGGCAAAGTACGTTAAATAAAGAACATGGTTCTTTTCACATGCCGGTCTTGAACCATTGTAACTTCAATAGAGAAAAATACATAGAATTCATATATACATGTTAGAAAACTGTCAGTCTGTATGTGATTAATTTTCCCAAAATCTAGGAAAAGGATTTTCATACGGTTTTCACCAATGAATAGAGAGATTCCCGAGGTTTGGTAGTAAATTTTGCATAGATCGTATTCCTTTGTCATTCGTGAGCGGAGCCAGGCGGATCGCTAGTTTAAAATAAAATAAAGAAACTAAACGTAAAAGCCTGTTGACAATTCTCTGATTATGAACATGGCGGCCTTTTATGCTGAAAATTAAATGTGTGTATAGGAGAAAGTATTGCCTAGTATAGGGAGATTAAATAATTGTAGCTGTGAAATTACGATAAATTCATGGTTTTTGATTTTAATTTGCATGTTTAATTATCAAAAAAGTTCTTTATATTTTAATAGCGGTCGTGATCACACAAATTACGAATTGTAACAAGAAAATATTTCGTTCCTTGTAGTGGTTACAACTAGGATGTATTTATAGTGAAGAAGCAGTCAACCTCTATAGAGTAGTTAATAAAAACCATAGATTATATCCGATTAAGACGATCTTCGTGCAGTGCGATGGATGTGTGTAGCCGGAGATCGGCGTTCATTGAAAGAAGCCTATGTCCAGCAGTGGACCGATAGGTGCTGATAATGATTAATGATGATAGATTATATCATACTTACTATATGGCAGGGGGGCTATATCCAGCAGCGGAAGTCGTCCTGCTAATGAGGTTGGTGATGATATCAGCATTCAGCAGGTTTTCCATTACTGTAATCATCTGTAGACGACATCAGCATAATTGTTATGCGAATGTGTTGCCCTCTATTCCCCCCCTTTCCTTCTCACTTCACTTTACATGCAATGAAATATGCCCAAACCGACAGTAAATAAATGCATCTAATTATATATTTTTTTAAATATAGGGGAAAACGAAAACCGGAGTCTCTTGTCGACTACCGACGCCCGCATCGACATTATTTTCAAGCAGCTGCGTACGAAACTAACAGATAAGTGATTCAGTAAGATTTAGCAAGAGGTAGTGCCATGCTGCCTGGTATATGTATGCCCAGTGTACATTCATTTGAAGAATTCTGATGCACTTTGCCGCAAGAGCATCACCTAAATACAAATCATACATTTGTGTCCATTTTGCTAGAAAACAAAAGAAATATATTTTCACTACATTATTTAAAATGCATTGTGTTCCGGTTGGGTACCGTTTACCGTGTGTACAATTTATAATTAGTAATATAATGTTCGCCATTTACAATACGCAAAAAGTTATTAAATGTAATGTTCACAATTTAGCTAATATATTACTAAATAATTTGTGAACCTAGCGACATGTAAGTAAATACATTAGGGAACTTAACCAAACTGTAGGAATGTCATTATACTAGAATTTCGCTAACTTAATGAGTGTAGCGACACGCCTGAGCGTAAACCTTCGGCTACACTCCCCTTCTATGCTGACTAAAGTTACTAGCAAAGTTTAGTGCGGCACGTAAAAAGTGGATAATGAGTTCATCATTCTTAAATTTAAAGCTTTCGTCCACTCTACAAGGTGTTACATTGTAACGACTTAAATACGTTATGTGCTCTCACATCGTACAGTGTTCTCCTGAAAGGAATTTCATGACATGTTCAGAGAGTCACGCGAGGAGCATCTAAAAGAAACGCAGTCATTCATTATTAATGAGATAGGTACGTTACTTAGGACTGGTTCATGACATGTTCAGAGAGTCACGCGAGGATCATCTAAAAGAAACGCAGTCATTCATTATTAATGAGATAGGTACGTTACTTAGGACTGGTTCATGACATGTTCAGAGAGTCACGTGAGGATCATCTAAAAGAAACGCAGTCATTCATTATTAATGAGATAGGTACGTTACTTAGGACTGGTTCCAAGCGTTATTATTAATGTGTCTAGTGTCTATTATGTACTTATCTTTAAACTACTACAGAAATATTTCTTTATTGGTTCTAAGAGGAGCCTGAGAATCCGAAAAGCTTATTTGCCAGTTAAGTATACATGAGCCCGTCGATTTATGTAGCTATAGTGTGTGTGTGAGCACAAAATAGAGAAAACAAGGGATGTGTCTAATGACATAAAAACGTAAACGACTTCTTTTGACGTCTTAGAGGAAAATGATGAGAGTAAATTTTTACACTGCGCGCGCACACCGTGAAATTAGCAATATCCAACATTTTATTTTCACCAAAAGAGTTACATTATGGGTTACCATTTTTGATTATATTTTGATAAATACATTTTTTTTTCATTATATTAAAAACCATTTTATTGCTGGTGTCGTTATTTCTACAAACGTAGAATAGTAAATAGATTTGGATCTTGCTACGCCAAAGAAGCACTTCTAATGCGTGTACATATATGCAGGCGTCCTTTTTTTTGCAGAGAGCTTGCCATTGCCCGAAATGAAATAGTGTTATTGAGATTTGTCCTACTATTTCATACCAATTACTCAAAGTTACAATGTCGTTTCACAATGTTATGTGTGTATAGATAATGAATAATAGGTAATTATTCATTACCTATACACATATAACATCTGTAATAAATAAAAACTCACAATATTTAAAGCCTTGTAAAAAATATATAAGGTTATGGGGTGGAGGCCGCGTTTAACCTATTGCTCGACTGTTCGCCAGGTAGGAAGACGATCTCTGTGCTGTAGCTGGTTCGGGATGGGTGCGAGTAGTAGGAGATCGATCGTCTTGGCGTTCATAGTTGAATGTATCAACTACTAATAGTTTTAAGGGATTGAAACTTCTTGTCGTTCTGACCGCATCCGCATTACAATTATGATATTTCATTGTTATATAAATATGTAATATGTTGGCTCACATGCTCGACAAATTGAGTATCAAATTTTATTACAGGAGTTATCACAGAACAAATGCGTTTCTTTCATCCATTGAGAAGTAAATATGATACGCCTACAGTAGACTTGATTTTGTCTCAGTGATACGTTGTCAAGTGAGACAAGGGATTGCCCTATACGGTGGCGAAAACCGCATGAATACTGTTCAGTAGATTTAGAACAAATCGATCATATACAGACAGACAGATTTGGGAACTATGTTTTATGATATGTATAGATAGATTTAAGAGATAGTCAAATGTCATGAACACTATCTTATTGCATTATCATTCATATAAAGAACAAAGAGTCGTAAAACAGTTAATAGTGACACAAACATCACACACGTTTTGTATCCATTCGTACAAAAATACTTCGGCTTTGTGTAAAATCGTTATCACGTCGTGTGACTCGGATAATATCTTTAGAAGGTTGTAGTTCAATTTGTAGTCCGGTGCGAGGTAATGTTGGGTTCGTCGAAAACAAGTCTTGTACGTGATCTTACCTTGTATCCCGCTGGAGATCTGCATAGATATATTATTGTAGTGGAAGTGATGTATCCAAGAGAGGAGTCTCAGATAAACGTTTGCTATTCAGTGTATAGGTCTCTGGAATGGTCGAAATTATCACCTATTATGTTTTAGCTGAAATTATTTTATGTACACTTGGTAATTATTGGGAGGTAGTAAAAGAAAGATTGTTAGAAACTTCTTTTAGTATTTTCTACACGATTCATTTAGCCTATTATGGTGTTCCTTGTCCGCTCGTCAAATATCTTTATCCAATTCGAATGTTCAACATTTGATCAAATTTAATAGACAAAATTATTATTGTTCTTGTGGATTCAAATCGATTCGTTATATAATTTTCAAATTATTTTTAATATAAGAAAGTATTTGAAAGGAAAAAAACTACGCTTCGATTAGTGTCACGAGTTAATAAAGGTTTACATTCAACAATTAGGCAATCACACATATGCACATAGCCAAATGGATATCAATTTGTAGATAGTCGGAGCGGATTCCTCGGACGTCGAAACGTAGGGACATGGTGTGTAATAATATTTACA
The DNA here is from genome assembly GCA_017140195.1 of Eumaeus atala. NCBI lineage: Eukaryota > Metazoa > Arthropoda > Insecta > Lepidoptera > Lycaenidae > Eumaeus > Eumaeus atala. The sequence goes on from JAFELO010001807.1 coordinate 28,203, forward strand.
ACATCGTTGTTGCAATAATTTCCCTTTAAAAGAAGCGGGACCTCAAAGTATCCTTAAAACATTAGATAAATAAGATACGATAAACTTGAAATGTAAATATCTTTTATAATTTCTACATTCATAATTATTAGTTCACTGAAAAGCGGTATAATCCTATTCAAAAGTTTTAGCGTTGCGCATATCTTGAATACGCAATGGGTGTTAGAACTGAATTTATATGACGCTGGTAGATTTACACGCCGCTTCGCAGCGGCATTAAAGAACGAAATTGCATTATATCCTCATTTGTGCGCGAGGGATTTATTCAATTATGAAACGTGAAACAAATTTAGTCGTTCCAGTTCCCCGTTAACACGTCGGATACTAAGTGGAACTTGAGAATGCTTTGAATAACATTTGGTGGAATGCTAAGTGATTCAAATGTTACTTTACATAAAATATTAATGTAGGTACATTTATTTTCAGTATAAGAAAAACACTTGTCACGGTTGGTAACGTGGCGGTTAATACCCGCCTAGGTCCTGTCACATATGTATACACACTTACTATGTGTCCTTCTAAAACAAAAATCTTAAATATATAAAATTTATAACAAGAAAAAAGAAATATGATCCCGTAGTTCCGTCGGTACCGACACATTAAATAAAGTTACTATTTGGGATAATTTGTGTAAACCATACGTTAATTTACTAATTCTTTCGCAAAACTCTTGTGTGTGAACCTTCCAATTTAATCTAAAGTACGAAAATACTGGAAGATTCACACGCTAGTCCCAAATCAATCTCTTGTCTATTACTGATCCTAAAAATTTGGTTCACAATGGAATTTTCAAGAGGTGCCGAATTGTCAAGAGGTGCCAAACTTATAACGAGTTTAGGTTCCAATTAAATATTTGCGATTTGCGACTACCGTCATTAGTACGAGACCCCCTGAGTGTACTTACACATGTCTGTCACATGTATAACACCAATGCGAACGTATTAGATTTCGAATCGGTGGCCCATCGGAGGGGAGGCGATAAGTGGAGCAACGCGTTGGCATGTCACCAACTGAAACAACTGTATAAATGTGCTGTATCTGCATTGTATTAGGTAGGCGATTGTAATTTACCCTTAATATGTATGAGACTAGCCCGGCTCAGGTAAACCCACTGGCGCTTCGGTGGCTGGGGTTTTGGTGCTAAAAGTAAATTCACTACTTAAATATAAAACAATAACATAAAAATAGGTATCGGTAGTCGTAGAAGGTCTCTGACTGCTCGTTTGCGGGTTGTCGTCCGGCTCTTGTCAAAGTGACAGTGTTCGTACGTGCTACGCTAAATATTTCGAAAAAGTGGTATTTTTACTACTTTTCGACCTAATGAGCATTGTGTGTTGATTATAAGGGTAATAGTGATCGTAGTAATAAATCAGTTGGCGAAATCAATGCATTTTCGTAGCTAAAATTTATTCGTAAGCGCAAAGTGCGTGGTAAGGAATATAGTTTTCTACCCACAACCTGGATACAAACTGTAAGCTATTAAATTTATTTAGTGAAAGGACACGTTATCTTAACAATAAGTTATTATTGTAACAGTGTTAATTCTTTAATAATAGTTTTAAATATTTTTTCTGTTTAATGTTTTGGAAAATTGGATATTGAATTGGTTTCCTAGTAAATAGCGCCATCTGTTAGCTAATAGCCGCACTTAGAAAGTGCTACCTGCTTAAAAAGAAGACAACTATTTGGGGAAAAAAGAACAGTATTTCTAATTAGTGTATATTTATTATTGTTTTTATTTGTTAATTCATCTTTAAAAACTTGATAGGAGTAGGACAGTTGGGAGTAGGTGGTGACATGACGGATGATGAGGAGGGGCGACTTCGGCAGCTCTTTGAGATGGAAGTTCGTCGCCAGTCTCTGGAGCTTGAGGAGCTTATGTCGATCGGTAAGGAGGCTCCTAGGACATCGTTTGCTCGGACTCCTCCGCATGGTTTCAGCTCATCGGCCGCCACCATGGACTTAAGCACGAAAAACTCGCGGCCTCATAACAGACCAATTACTTCGCCTGGGGAAGAGCAGGTACGGAGCAGGAGGTATGAGGAGAGCCGCACAGTCTCGCGACCGGCTTTGGCTCCTCCTGTTGCGGGGATCCTTACTGCACCAACGGCAGGTACACCATCAGAACCAAACCCTAGTGCGGCGACAGCGGCAGTCATAGCAGCCGAATACGGGTTGATGGGTATGAGCAAAATTCAGATGCTGGATACCGTGCAGAATTCTTTGCGGCGCATTGCGTATGTATCAAATGTAATGGTCAGCGTAACTAAATTTAAAATAAATGTTGCAGAAAGGGACGCAATAAATCTGGCTAGCCAAAGCGTTTTAGCTATAGTTGCTGCATTAGAACTGAACCTGGCCGAGTCTGAACACGTAGTACCATCGACAAAGTTAAACTACGCGCAGCCAGAACTGACCATGAGCTCTGGTAACCCAGCAAACTTCTATTCATTTCCGTCGGTCACTCCAGCCGCGCCCACATACGCATCGCTCTTGAAGCCGCAGGGCCAGCCAACGGTCGCCATCCTTGCTAAACACGGTCAAGCAGTATTGTTTTACCCAAACACAGAGGAAGTAAAGACTTCTGTGGGCACCAAAGCCGAGCTGCAGAAGGCAATAAAACCTAGTGGCTTGGGCATTCCAATGCAGAGCGTACGCCGAATTGGTAATTCATGCATAGCGGTCAGGTCCGCTACACCTACAGCCGCCAAGAAACTTAAAGCGGTCGCTCCGCCAACTCTGAAGGCTTCAGAGATCAAGGGTCGTCGTCCTTTGTTGGCCATCCGCAACCAGAGAAAGTACCCGACAAAAGATAGCCTTCTTGAAGATTTACAGGCCACGAATCTTTCGGACAATCTTGAATGGACCAAAGAGAAAGGTCGTCCAAACTGAAAGGTTGCCTACAAGATGGGCGCTAGTAACGGTGGGCGTACCACAGTTGTGCTGGAATATTCATCAGCTCTTCGTGATAAATTGGTTGGCCTTGGTCGTGTCTATATTGGCTGGGACGACGCTGATATATGCGACTGCCTACGTATCAAACAAATGTCAACAATATGGACACCCAGAGATATACTGTAGGGCAACCGAAATTGTATGCGGTAAATGCTAAGATCGTAAAGCCGAATGCCAGTCACAAAGTGAGTGCTGCGCTACCTTTAAAACGCTTTAAGCGCAAAGAGGCCAGCTCTCATGTAACCACTCTGCGATTTTCCCAGCTTGTATATATGCGGAACAACAGGCAGCCAACATGACTCAATATGGATAAGGACGGAAATATTATTTCGATAGGACAGCACAATATTCAGGGATCGGAGGCTCCTACATCTGAGCTGCTTGTTATTTTCTGTGAAATGAACTTAGATTTCGTTCTGGTTCAAGAACAGTATGCAACTTCGGACATAACAGGACTGATTTAGTGTGGAGCTACTCCGAAAGCTGGGATTTTGGTCAATAATGACAAGATTGCGTTTACACTGCTCCACCATTTGACTTCTGAATATTACACTGTCATGCATATTGATTACCAAGATTGTTGCATGTACATAATCTCAGCAGACTTCCAGTATGGACATGACATAGCGCGATGACTCGAACACCTAAGTTATGTTCTGGATCACCTAACTGGAAAGCCTTTACTGATTGGCGTAGACAGCAATACGCATTCACCACTATGGTTTTGTGAACGTCAATACTCTGGGCGTGGGCGAGACACAGATGACAGGAAGACCCAAATGGAGGGCTCCATATCGAGCAGAGATCTATTAATTCACAACAAGCAAAGCCAGCCTCCAATGTTCAACGGACAAAATGGTTATTCAAATGTGGATCTAACCCTCACGACAAGAGGAGTACCGACATCAGAGTGGCGCGTACACGAAGGTGTTAAATTAACTGACCATCAGCTAATTGCATATCAGGTGTGTAGCAGCATATCAAAACCGATATCGACAGATTAGACTAGCCTTTCGGGAGAGAGGGGTAGATTGGGATTACTTTCCATCAATGCTATGTTTACTCATGGGTAAGCTGGACTCCAAGAAACTAGCAAATGAACTTGCCAAGCAGTTTAGTGGAATCCTTTTGCAAACTGCCAAAATAAGCCTCGGATATCGCAAGGATGGGAAGTTCAGGGGCTACGAATGGTGGAGTACGGAATAAAGTCAAGGCCGCACGACGATGTTGGCAAAACTTGAGACGAGGAAATCCCACAGACGATATCTCACTGCAGGAATCCCAACGTGTAGCCAGACAAGTAAACTGCTATGTATCAGCTCCTGTACTCCATATGCCCAGATGATACAACAGAAATTGACGACAGACAGACTCCTTGCGGTAGGGATTCAGATGCCACTTCCCGCAGTGCAGTCAATCACAATATTAGAAGCTTACCGAATACAAGTCCCGGATTAGACGGAATCACTCGAAAGATTATCAGGAACGCCTGGACGGCTTCTTCCGGAGAAATGATGCTGATGTACACAACGTGTATCAAAGAAGGGATCTTTCCAGATATCTGGAAGATAGGTTCATTGATAGTGCTGCCAAAGTGAAATGACAAGTCATTAACAGATCCGAATACCTACTGGCAGATTATTTTACTGCCGATTCTAGGAAAAATTTTAGAACGTCTCATAATTACTTACGCTTCCTGTTTGCATCGTGGTATTTCTGAAAATCAGCATGGTTTCGTTAGAGGGCGCTCAACTGTAAGCGCATTAAAATCAGTGTTCCAGATAGTAGATAATTCCACATATAAGTACGTCCAGCTCATCCTTTTGGACATCTCTGGAGCCTTCGATAATGCATGGTGGTCAATGATACCGTTAAAAGCGAAAGCTACCTGCATCTCTCCGAACACCTATCAGAATCTCGTAAGTTATTTCTGTAATTGTTATGCTGGCTTCACAGTTGGCCACCACATGCTTAGGAAGTTTTCCACAATGGGATGTCCCCAGGGTTCGGTATTGGGCCCCAAACTGTAGAAACTCCTCCTGGACGATATCCTTAAAATGCCGAGACCAGAGGGTGTAAGTTCTGCGGCATAAGCAGACGATTTGACGCTTGTGATCGAGGCATCGTCACGCGCCGTTATCGAACAGAAATGTTCCACAATCTTGAACAGTTTTTCGGATTGGGGGGACCCGTAATAGGCTAACATTTTCCGCAGCCAAGTGCCAGACTATGACAATTAAGGGTCGCTTCAAAAGTGGACCGACCATTAGGATTGAATGTGCCACGATCGCGAGTGTATCTGTGACCAAGGTGTTTGGGGTACACAAAGACGATGCCAGATGGTTCGCGCTGCACGCGGTTTTGATGGGCGAGAAGGCCGCCAGCTCTATCGGGAAGGTCACACGTGTCTCTGCATCCTCGTGGGGTGTGAAGTACTGGGCGCTTAGGTTCCTGTACCACGGAACCTATGTTGCAATCCTGACATATGCTGCAGCGCTTTGGTGTCGACGCTCTCACTTGTATGTTGTACGTAGTACATTATTCATTATTACGCACCCAAATACCAGCTTTAATTTTATTGACGAAGGCCCACAGGTCATGCAGCAGTGCGGTGCTACCAGTATTGTCCGGCGCCCTGTCTGTCGATCTGGAGATTCTTCGAGTGGGACGCGTGCAGGAGGAGTACGTGGGGCTCAAGGGCCAAAGGAAAAGGAAAGCGCTATCGCGAACGACGTCACCTCCACTTGGCAGTCACGCTGGGCTGCGTGTGCCGACGGGAGGGGGCTGTACTGCTTCTTTCCGGAAGTTACAACGCGTCTGGCATATCAATGGGTGAAACCTGAGTACATTATTTCACAGATACTAACAGGACACGGCTTTAGAGGTCGCCTGGACAGGGTGGTGTTATGTGACCTGAAATCGTGCACTTGCAGTCATGAAGCTGAAACCAAAGACCATGTACTGTGGACATGTAAATTCTACAAAAACGAGCGAAACATCATGTTGAACGGCATCGAACGGAATACAGTGGGCCCTAGACTGGGTCGCAACAAGGCCGATGACAACTTCTATATTTGTGGTGTCAGGCCCCAGAAAGGGGAGAGTGAAATAACGCGAGGACACTTATATAATGTGAAGGAATCAAGAATTGCACGTTCGTGAACAGAGTCGGTGAGGAAACCCCCGTGCATCTCCTATGATTCGCTCCGTACACCGAGAGCTGGATGGAGGCAGGTAAGTGCTCGCTTACATCCCATTACCATAAAAATGAGTTAGATCTAAGGCGTTTTATAGAGAGGAAACATTTCGAGGAAAACAAACAATCTTTAATTAATGTAACGAGGGAATGAATGTCGAAATGGATTTATTTCTATGCTCCGCCCGCATAGAGTACAGACCAAACCCTCGCACTAAAGTTAGTATTTCTGCAGCTCATAAGCTATAAGTAATAAAACGTACGTTATTCTGGTATATGAGCCGTACCATTGTTGAGTTTCATCAAAATCCGTTAAGTAGTTTTGACATGATTGAGTAGCACACATCAATCCATAGATGGATCCAAACTTTCACATTTGTTATGAGCGCCTTCGTTCGCGCTGACTACAGACAAAACTACGTGAAAACGTAATATTTTTTTATAGTTTTTGTGTTACATATATAAGCCACAAAATTGAATAAGTCCGCGTGGACTACACGCGGAGATATATACGTGCAAATGGTATTATTTGACAGGTTATGTATAATTTTTGATACATATGCTACAGAATCGCTAATTTTCATCAAAATCTGTTGAGGTTTTGGTGCAATTGAGTAGCAAACATCAATCCATAGATTCAAGTTTTCGCGTTTATAATCTATGCTTCTGCCCGCGCGTCCGTCCACGTGGAACAAGGGGGTTAAATTGCGATTAATATATCTGACTAGCGGCGAAGCTAAGCGTTTTTATAACCTGTTTAACCCTATTTAAATATTTAATAATATACTTATCATTTCACCATTTAATAATTGAACATTCGTTTGCCTTGAATATAGGTCTACTGTTGTCTATAAGCCTCCGAGTTGAATCCCTCAAGCCTCTAATTACGTATTTCCGGTATAATGTGTTAATTAACAATTTAATTAGCCATGGCTCCTGGGAATTCCAGAGACTTCCATGAAGGTATATTATTAAAAAGGTTGCTCATAAATACCGGATGACGTACTAGTAATATAGGTCGGGTAAGCCGTGTATGTTGCACCAGAGATCCCGTGTTCGAATCTGGCATGAATCATGGATTGTTTATCTAGATGTGTATTTCACTTTTTTAAGTCATTGTCTAGTACCTGTAACACAAGTCCTTGCGGTACTTAACATGTGGCTAGGCTAACATAGCGTGATATGACAACAGATATTATTATTCCAAGTATAATTCAACCTTCCAAGTATATAACATAATATGTTCTGATTGGTAGATTCATAGCAGCTAAGACGCCTCCTTACTGCTGATGGGGTCGATGACGACAGACGGACTCACCGATGTACAGCCGAAACTACTGGGCCAAATTAAGCATATATGGTCTAAGAGAGTGTTTATTCACAATTTCATCCCTGTTTCCAAATATAGGTGTTGAAAATTTCTATAGAATATGCACCTAAAACCACGATGCCTGTTTCCGTTTTCGTACTGCAGGGGAGGGAGGAAGGAATGACAAATTTCTAATCAATAGTTCAGATGTTTATGTGCTTTGCTTACTGTTATTTAGATGACAGGACAATTTGTGAAATAAATAACTCGTTTAAATCTACGATGTTGATATTTTTACTATGTATTTTTTTGCTGAGATTGACCTTGAGATCACTACATAATAATAATAATAATAATTGGAAATAGTTGTGAAGGACAGAAGGTGAGGTGCAAAAATGTCGTGTAAAAGTTCTTATCTTTTCAAGTCACGGCGGCGATGTCAGTGCGTCCCTTCGTTTGCCCGCTATACATAAGAAAAAAATCGCTTCTCGTTTTGCAGATGGACCATCGATGGATAGACAATAAATAGTGGCGGAAAACTATATAATGAATACACAGAACCAAAGATAGAATGATAGAGGAGAAAACTACAAATCAGCAATGCGAAGTAATTTACTTATTTCAAGTAAGTACTACACTGAGTAACTTCAAATAAACTTAACGTAACTACAAGCTATTGCCCGTGACACTACTCACGTGGACTACAAAAAGATTTAAATATAGCTTTAAATATGGCTTGCGACTTTCAGACAACATTTAGAATACCTTTATCATATTCTGTGTTATTCTGGAACATAAGCAATAATATTCTTAAATTTCATCAAAATATCACGATTATTATTTTCTCTATAACGTCCTCCTTCCTTTCTGAATCTCGGTAGAAGAACATTTTATATGTATTTTATATAAATATGATCCACTTGCAAAATATCCTTTTACATTATATAACAGAGAGATATAAAGTAATATTCGCGAGGATGAAAGCTGCACACAACAGATAAGTTAGTTTATTTTCAAGTGGCGAGGATGGCGTATTCTGACTTTGCTGTATTTTATAAAAGACGCGAACAAACTTCAGAAAATAATCGTTTATAAAGACTTCAAATACTATTTTAGTTTCTTTAACAGTAAAAATGTCAGAATTCTAACTCACTTTCATTCGATTTTTTTTAATTTCCGCCATGGTAGCCATCTCTATAGCCATCTACTCAGCCGCTTACTATAGTGCACAAGTGTTCGCGTGGGTACAAGTGCACTTCCATCATTTTCCTCTTGCGATGGGTCATCAAGCCCTCTGGCGCCCATGACCAGAGAGATCAGGTGCAGGACCGAAGCAATGGTTTAACGTGCTCTCCGAGGCACGTGGGTATAAATTATAATCTTTAACTTTAGGCTGTGTGTTGGTGTTGGTGTGCAACAAGTGCTGGCAATAAATAATAATATTTTTAAATGTCGTCACTGGTATTAATTTTTATACTACTGTAGCACGACCGTGTTTGTATTAGAGATGTAAATTGTATTTTCAGAAGTATATCAAAATATTGCAGGATTGATGATAATTCATATCCTGTTGTGATATTACTTTGTCCTTACAAGAAGCCCTTGAAGCTTAATCCTGCTGGATTATGCTTGAAAGTAAAAGTACCATTATCAAGCTTATTTTAGGACAAATGTAAGAGAAAGGACAAAATGAAAGGAAGCTGTTATGCATAGTAAAGAAGATTTTTATTAACACTTTCTGAATTATGATATGCATAATGTATTAAAAATATACATATAATTTATATTTTTGCTAATTACATAACACAACATAGTAGCGCAATTAAAATTATCGCACCAAAGTATCTTTGTTAATAGTTTGACTCCGGTATCCGACTCATTCAGACAATTTCATTTGTATTTTCTTTTTGTATTATAAAAATGAGCAGTCAGCGACTTTTGATAACTACCGACGCATATAAACATCCGCATAATAGTTACGCATTGTCCTCTTTCCTCCTACCCTCCAAGATATGTAGATATCATGGTATGTTTGTGAATCGTTGATGCCATATTATCGTACCATGCTAATGGTATAACAGAAGCTTTTTATAATCCCAACACATTGTTATTTAAACAATACTCAAAAGAATATTTAATTCGTGTACAGCAAACAATGTGTAGCTGTAGCTAATATTTCCCAGCCCACGCTTATGTCATATTTAATATTTACATTTGAAATAAATGTATCCCTTGTATGTTTTATTTTATTTTATCCAACCATCCATTTTTATAAGTGTAAATATTGAATCTTTTTCTCCAAAGAATTAACTGGATCCATATGATAATTTTATTTAATAACAGAAACAGACTGAACAAAAATATGGAAAGAAAACAACGCAACAGCATAGTAATTAGGTGAATGTTCATGGGCGTCGGTAGTCGTAAAAGGGCTAAGATTGCTCTTTTGAGGGCAAACGCCCCTCTATAAAAATCTACCCGATCAATCTAATCATGGTATGTCAGTTTTGGTCTTCACAATTGAAATAGACCTCAATAAGCGTCAAGACATCCGATCCCCTAGGTACTACCCATATGTCATCCTCGTCATCCGTCGTATATCCACTTAATAGTTAGGACAGACTTTATTATATTACCTAGTCAACGTAGTTAATAAGGTCAGGTAAAGTAAAGGTACGTATTGCAGGGGCTGTCTGTGCTCTGACCCTAACCTATCACATAATGTGACTAAGAAGGGATGAACGACTATAATAGATAAAAGTAATCATAATTTGCTTACTTGATGATGTGATAAAAGCTGTGAGTATTGTATCCTTTACGTCGTCAATATTACATGTGGCTGGTTTGTAATATACCTACGAGCAAAATATAAGCGGACAAGTAGCGCTTTGAAAATGAAGGATTCCCTAGAACGTTTGTTTCAATGTTGCCTATGCCGGTCTATGTAATAGAGACTTGGTTACTCTTTGTGGTGGACTTTCAGCTAGTTTTGTTATTTCTTTATTTGTTCGCTACATACATAAATATTAGAACAGAATACAAGTTGTTACTTATGTTAAGTGTACAGCACATCATCGGCGCCACCGGGTTCCGCAGCAGCAAACTAAAATTGTCGTTTAAATTTTTTATTGACTTCTGTAATCCTAATTTATAGTAGTAAAAATAGTATTAACGGTAGTTAAAATAGTATTAACATAAACCGAACAGATTTTTAGAAATCTCTACATTATTTAGAAAGACCTATTCAATGATGGGTACCATTAAATAGGTCCTATATAGTCACACGGCTATGCCCTCTCGTCTTCTTTCACCTCTCACTTACATTTATGGAGCGCTACCCTTCATTATTTTACTTTCCAAAATCATAGTAGATTGTTTTGTAACAGCTTACAAAATATACCTAACATCTAAATTTCAAATATATAGTACCAATAAACTCAGAGTCTGTAAAATGACAACGAACAAACACACATGACAAAACTAGAAGGGTTCCTTTTTTGCTATTTGTCTGCGGAGCTCTAAAAATCGGTCACAGGAGCGATGGATTTACTGATTTTATAATAAAAAAGGATAAAATTACAATGTTAATTTTTCTCAGCATTACAAGCTGACATCTTAAAACGATTAATTAAGCATTCTTGGCAGTGATTACGTTTCGGTGCCTAGCTACTATCAAGTACCAAAGTATTCGATGTAATGAAAGTAAGCGAGACTTCACTATTACGCACAGTAACTTACAACATCGCTTCAAAATTTTACCATCCACATGACGAAAACTTTAGTGTACATAATTAGAGAATTAAGGATATATGAATATTTATCGTGTCCGTGATCTGTGGGGCTCTACGGGGGAGACTTATGTCCAGTATTGGACGTCATATTATGATGACGAAATCTTTGGATACTTTTCATGAGGATCACCTGTAACATTTGTTAAACTCTGAAGAAATTATGCCGTTTCAAAAGAATCTCTAAATATGCGGTATGGAGACGGGGAATCTATTGGGTGAAGTAACAATCAAACCAGACAAAGATGTAGGTAGCTGGTCCACTCGGAAAAATATCGGAAAATCTTCTGTTTTTTATATTATAAAGTGGAAAACGATCCACGATGAATAAAATATCTAAAACGGAGATTTTTCCTATAGCTGTTTGAATGTATGTATACATTGTCAGTCATTGTTTTTAATGAAGTTCATGATAACACTTCAAGTGTTTAAATTTAAAAATGTGTAAACATTTAATAAAAAAATATTAACCAGTGTAAATTTACATAATTCCGGAGATTATAGCGTCGAATCCACCAAATTAACAAACTAGTATTATATTAATATGGTTCTTCACTTATACTAATGAAAATAAGACCTTCATTAGAATTAGTGAAGTAACAGTTACTTTACTATTCAACAAAGCAGAAGTGATACTTATACTCTGAATAAACTACAACAATATGTAAGAATTGTGTACTTACATGATTCAGATACAGGATGCCATAAGTAGGTGCTTTATAAACATCAATGTACGGATATTCCACTCCGTCGGCAAAATATTAAAATTTTCAGTAAGCGGCATTATAATTCCAACTGAGAAAAGATAATCCTGTCATATATTGGGATATTTTTTTATTAATGATACTTTTATTCATTGCAGCAATTTTAAGTTGCGTGCACAGCATGCTTAAAATTTTATTCTTATAGCAACAACAGAATTGTAATGTAACAAAAAAAATATGAGTAAATGCGAGTTGATTCATTTGAATTCGTACTGGTCTTGAATAGATTGTAAATATGCTACGTCATGAGTATGTCCTTGTTTCCATGGTCAAATGTCTTTCTGATATCCATGTCCTCTACGAACGTTTTTAACTGAAATAATCCTTTACTCAACACTGTTAAACTTATTAAATTTGTTTTCGAAATGGTATTAGCTCAAGTAATAAATGTAACGCAATAAGAAATAAGGTATTCATAAATATCGAAGCGAACATATTATATGTTACCCCCTTACGGGAAGAACTCCAGCTAATATGCAGAAAGGGTCAGGACATGTCAATGCGAACGTGAAAGGAGTGGTACGGAATACGGAAACGGTGGATGCTGCGCAAGAGAAAACCCCTCACCTGTCGCATAACACAGGTACTCACAGGCCACGGGTGCTTTAGTGTTTACCTGTGTCTAGTCGCTCATAGGGAGCCAGAGCTATTGTGTCTCCAATGTGGGGTTGTGGAGGACTCTGCCCAGCACACACTTGAGGTGTGCACTAGATGGGATGTGCAACACCACGACCTGGTTCTGGCGTTGGAGACAGTAGACCTGTCTCTTTCCAGCGTTGTTAACGCAATTTCGGAAAGTGATAAGGCCTGGGGAGCCATGTCCTTCTTCTGTGAAATAGTCATGTTGCAGAAGGAAGCTGACGAGCTAAGCAGAGAAAACTACGCAATGTCTGTTTCGTCACGTCGCCGAACGACAGGAGAGCGTTGGAGATGCTATGAGCGTCTCCTACAGGATCCCTAATTCGGACCTGGGATGGATTGGGCGTCTCATTGCACGGTCATAATGTTGGCGGAGATCGTCAGAGAAATGAGCCGGACGACTTTCCTGTGGCAGTAGGCTTGTCTGAGCCGAGCCTGTCGCCGAGATGAGCCTGTTGTTACCAGATCCGGGTTCACCTCATCCACCTAAGGCGGCAGAGGGCTACCGTGAGGTTTTAGTGGGGTAGGGTTCTCCCAGGTTCGAATCCCGCCTAGATCATGGATGTTTATATATGTATTATTTGTGTTTATATAATAAAAATATTAAATATATAATATTACTTAAATTTATAAGAATATTAAATATATATACGTTGTCTAGTATCTGTAACACAAATCCTTAGGGTACTAACCACAGGTCCAGGTTGACGTGTGATAAGTCCACAGATATGTGTTTTGTACGTTTACCATTATCGGTGTGAAATAAATTGATTGAATTGAATTACCAGAAGTGAGTACAGTAAAGGGCGGTACTAACAACTTGTGAAATCAAAATACGTGATACGAACGAGAAAGTGTTCTCTTTCGCTGCCTTAAATCTTGTACAATTTGGTATTTTAGCTAACAACTACAAGTAACAATTTGAAACATAATAAGGTCGAAGATGTCGGACTTGTATGTACACGAACCTAAATTAGTCAGTAGTTACGGGTCGTACTGTTAGATGGATTTAATGGAAAGTCTTTTTAAAAAAATAAATTTTATTACTGCTAGGAACAAATAGTAAAATATTATAATTAACTTATTACAAATGGATATAGAAATTGTACGCGACTGTCAGGTCTGATGTATGGATAGAGACTGAGCTGCCGGGATAAGAGTAATGCTCAGGTTCCGAGAGTGTAAAGCTGATGGGCCATAATCAGGCGTATTCAGCATTAAAGCCTCCGACCTCTGGACATAACACCTCCCCCTTTTAGAGAAGACTTGGGGTAGTACAAGTCTTCAGCTAGAGGCGACTCCTGGTGGGAGCACCAGAGTTCGTCTCCGTCTCGGCCTAGTTCTATTTCAGTTGTGTCGATAGTGTTCTGAAGTGAATTTACTGGTGCTGGTATGCGATTGTCATTGGCCCAGAATTGACGGTTGCGTTTACACAAATATCTTATTAATTTATAAAATGAATATAAACTTAGTGATATACATATTATAATAAAACTTATAGAATAATGTGTTCCCGATTGACTGAAATCTTCTTGATTAACTTCTACGGTTCTCAGCCGGTCCAGTAGTGAAGCTACTGCGGCTTTATCGGCTATCTAGATTGGTGATATTTTCAAAACTAATCGGAAATACACTATTATATTTAACACTGTTCATACTTCCTAAACCATACATATTATATATTTCGTTTGAAAAATTAAAAACGGATAAGTAACTGATTGGTGAACTTACGTTAATTACATTATTTTTCGGCATCAGTACGACCGTCTTACAGTACCCGATACAATGGTTGGGGATGACGATTATTCCCGTGCCCACTACAGTGGTCTCATATAATTTTGAACTATCACAGTCGATTCTGATTTTGGATGGTTCATGGAAATAACATATATTTCTTAACACTAATTAATGGTATTTGTAATATAAAAACTATTCTATAATTACT
>JAFELO010001809.1:0-15078 GCA_017140195.1 Eumaeus atala
ACCAAAAAACTTTGCATTTGTATTATTCGGCGAATTTCTTTTAAAGTCAGTACTTTACTTAGTACTTAATAAAAATGCTTGTCTTGTCGATTAGACACAATATTTATAATAATAAAATAAAAAATATACTAATTATAAATTTTTATTTTTATTTTATTTAACAATTCTTTAAAAATACTATTAAACACAAGAAAACGTATTTTAAAGAAGCACGGCTATTTTAAAAGTAATGTTTTTCGCTTAATTCGTGCCTTCACCACTGTGATGGCTATACCGAAATTAACGAATACGGACAAACTTCACACCACACACTTTGGGAGTCTACGGCATAGCGAGCGAACTGTTATAACGTTCGTCAGTATACATAGTGCTAACGGAGCTATCTACGCCGACCTCGTGGATAGCGTGGGGAACATCCGTCCCTTCAAGCCATTTTGTTTTTATCTATTTATTATAGAAAACGTGTAATTTTAAATTAAATAATGACAAAATAAATCGCCTCTCTGGTGTAACAACGGTGCGGGTGTCGCCCGTTAACCGCATGGGGTCCTGGGTTCGATCCCTAGGTCGGGCAACTGTTTCTCAGATTATTCTGAGCACGCATTGTCCGGGATTGGAAAGTGTCTGAAGTGGCCATAGGCTTGCCACCTATAACATCATGGGCCTCAGTACCTTGTCTAGTCGTGGGCTACTAGTATATCTACTGGACTTGCGAGTTGTGGATATACTAGCACACCTCTGCCTACCTCTACGGGGATAACAGGCGTGAAAGTACTTACTTTAAAAAAATAAATAACAATAATTATTATTAAATTAGTCAGTCATTATATGTGTAGGAATTCATTAGCTCCGTAGTGCAAAACAGCTGAGCCTCACCGGGCTGCTCTTTCTTTTCTTGGCGTGTTTAAATCATAGCAACCATGTACAGACTGGGAGGGTAATTATTTTATACTTTTATGTTTTTCTGATTGAAGTGCAAGACTTAGCCCATTAATTAAATAAGTTGTAAGATATGCTTATTACAGTACAAATTGAAAGCAAATAAAATGGACGCAGATATTTTGTTATAAAGTCTCGGTAACACGTATAGCAATTATACTGGAACGTTAAGTTAGATACAAACGTGAAAGTGCTGAACTGTAATTAGTTTAAAAACAAAGGCATTTGATAGGTAAGCGACAACGGCCCGCGGGCGCTGCTAATGAGCTCCTAATAAGCCCACCTCTCTATTAACATTGGGCCACATTATAAAGCTAAGTACCGCCTACGCCGCCCATGTTTTTTGATTCGCTTTTATTTTTTGATTATCATATTTATACAACGAGATTTTGTTTTGTTTAATATATTTTATTTGTAGTATTAGGGACAAAAAGCTGTCGGAAGTTTTTGATTACTACCGACGTCCATAGATATCCGCTTAATAGTTTGCAGACGTGTTGCCGTCCTAATGTTGTCTCCAACGGTCCCTCGAACTGCACAAAACACCACGGGTATACCTTTCAATTTTCATTACAGCTTAGTTTTTAATGAATTATTTTATAAAAAAAGTGGAGATGGTATCGACCTATATTAAGTGAAGGTAAAATTTAATTGAACTCTGCCCGAGGTGGTGACCACCGGAATGTGTCCGTTGTATCTACAATGTCATGGTTGGTTACAAAATTTAGAATTCAACCAAGTTAATTTGTACTTCAGTAGGCCGTAACTGTAACGTAAGCATCTAAGCTGAGTGCATTATGTTAAAAAGACTAAAACCTTTTCCAAGAAAATAAAAAGGGTAAGTTATTGTTTTTAACAGTTGAGGCTTTCATTAAAAAACGCGACATACACAGGTAAATGCATACGTGAAGTGCAGTAGTGTGCATTTATTTAATTACATTACAAAAAGGATTGTATATTATATTAAAATGTTAGCTTTCCGCACAAATTCACAATAGAATCTTCATCTGTACGAAATTTATAATTCCTCCACTTTAGTTTTAATCAATTTAAAATTGTTTAAAATTCTTTAATATTTTTGTTCCCGCATCAATAGACAGTAGCTGACGGGCCACATAACACTGTGGCAATGAAACATAATAACCGCAGGCATTCATCGATATAAAATAAAGCTTATATATTAAGTGGGACAAAGTTACATATCTGCGAAATTTCATTAAAATCGGACTAGTTACGGAGATCGGCGCGGACATACATGATGACCTCGTTTATGAAGATAACTAAGTTTTAGATGATGTATTAACATTGTAACATCTACCACCTCAAACTCTGTTTTAACTGTCGGCTGCAAGTTGGCGAAAACATCGGGAGAGCAAGATGTTGACATGGAAGCAATAGAGTAGTCATAATGAGTATTCAGATCATGTCGAAATTGCTAGAATTTCCAGCCATAGCAAAAGTTACACACAGCAACAGTCAGACTGTATATTTGGTGTCTATTCCATATTAGTAGTATGGGGATATAACCATCACGTAGATTCAAGTAGCAGGAGTGGCCGTAGTGGAGTCGATCATTTGAGAGTACAAAGTCCAGCGTTGAGCTGACAATGTTGCCGATGATGAACATTGGACCACCTCTCACACAACGTGCGGCGCGCCACGGCCACGTGTCACTTGACATGTGACAATGTTCATGTGAAACGCGAAAAACAATGTCGTTTTTGTAAAGCGCACGCGTCACGCGTATTAAGTGGTTCGTTTAGCTCGACACTAATGGCCCAGGATTTGTCATTGGCGGCAAACAGGTGTGTCGTGACGAAAAACACGTGTAATGACCATACTCACACGTACAGTGTCGACGCGCGGCGCCCGTGGAGGAGCGAGCGAGCGAGCGCTCTCGCCGGCCGGAGCAATTAGAGGCGGCGCGGCCGAGCGGAGCGGCGCGGAGCCTCGAACATCTACCGCACATAACGTCCATTTTATTGTTTTTACCCGACTGCGTCAAATGGTGGCTAATATTTATCGACCGAATGTAGTTAGATCTACATCTACTCTCCCTATGAACCTGTCACCTGCTTTGATTGGCGGGTTGTAATGTTTGAGCTGTCGTGATATTGGTCTTGATGACGGTACACAGAGTACGTTAGAATATATTATAAGCAGTCGGGTTTTATAGTTTTCCAAAAATTTTTTGGTTATTTAAACTATTCTGAAAATCAAAATAAGGCCATTTATCAACACTTTCATTTTGGTCAATTTGTTAACTTTTTATCGCTTAAGTAGCCGTCATACAATAACAAATATACAACAACAACACATCTTGACGCCTCCCACGGACAGTACACGTTCAATCTAGTCATGGTACGTCAGTCTTGGCCTTCCCCAGTACCGACATCCTTATACATTCTGTTTTGTTAGCCTTCTATTCTTTCTACATGTCCGAACAACAGATCTTACCCACTCTCACTTTTACACCGACACTTTCTTTCATACCTAAGCTCTCTCACTCACTGACTTCGGCCACGTTAGACCTCCAAAAAAATGTAAATCAATATATTATTATTACTATATGTAATAGTGTAAAACTAAAATACAACAAAATAAAGTGTGGATTTAGGAATTTGCTTCGATTTTTAGGATCGCTACACCAGTATATATTTACCGCTGACAATAATTTAAGGTGATTGTAGTCTTGATGCTTCGAGACTTTCAGGGGTCAAACTTCGCTGATCAGAGAATAAAATTAAGAGCCCCACGATACGTAATACACAGCCACTAAACCTACACATTTCAGTAAAGACCGCAACAAAATTGGTAAACGTGTTTAGGATAAAAGGGGACCATGTCTACAGTCTGTAGTACATACGGGGAATGAACAAAGTGCCACATCCAGATCTCCATTCTTCGTTGTGTGGAACGGTTCGTCATGCTGGACGCCTCGCTGGCCATAACTGCGCCTCGTCCGACAAATATATTAAGTACTCGTGATCGAGGAGCGCGGTGTGTAATTTTCAAACGTTCCGCAAATGCAAGCCTCGGATTCCCGGCCGGGTTCCGTTACGGGGTCTCATCAACAATTTCCCAGTCGACACAACGCTTACCTATTCTTGGTTTCGTTAACACAAGTCGATGTTCTCTTGAACATTGCGTATGAAATATTCGATGTGAATCTATGTACATACTAGTTAGTGGAGTCTAATACCCTACAAATGTTGCTCATGTGAAGTAACAGTTTGGTTTCTTTAGCGCAAAAAGTACTGAACGGATTTCGATGAAGCTTTGCACTCATATGCCCGTGGATTACCCCTAAGACCTGCTGCAGAATGGTTAGAATCAAATAATCTCAATATCAATACAACAAAAACTAAATTAATGCAATTGAAAACACGAAATAGTAGGGACCTAGAGTTAAAGGTAAGTTATGAAGGTAAAATAATTGAGGAAGCTCAAACAGTTTCATTTTTAGGTGTAACAGTTGACTATCTCTGCACTTGCAAGAGCACGTAAATAATATGTCTAAAACTAGATAGATACATATTAGTATAAAAAAAATATAAAACGAGTCATTTCTACCAAAGCCGCGCTCTTATCTTACCATGGCTATATGGCATCTGTCTTAAGATATGGTATAATAATATGGGGAGGTATCCTTAGGATATTTCGTATCCAAAAGAAGTGCATTAGGTGTCTGATGCGCAATACTTTGATAGTTGCAAACCGTTACTTTAAACAACTTAAAACACTACCACTTCCATGCCAGTACATGTATGAAATATCTATATTTGTACGTAAAAATATGAATTTGTATTTTACTAAAAAGTCCGAAGTGGCCACATGAAAATGCAGCGACAGCTATAAATTACTGTTACGTCACCAACGAGTAATATATATATATATATATAGCAAAAGTAAGTCTGTTGTATGGCGGTATACATCTATAATAATGCATACCAAAAAGGACTAAATTACGAACAATTTCAAAAAGAATTGTATAACTGGTTACTAAAAAAGTGTATTATTCAATAAATAAAAATACTTTCTAGATCAGTTAAAGATAATTACATTATTTGTAAAGAATTCTAATTAAGAATAATGTAATGATGACTTATTATAATACGAACCATTTATTTATTTTACTAATTTAATAATGATTTTAAAAATATAATTAACTCTTTTTTAATTAAATATAATTTAAAAACTAATATTAAATAAATAAATGTCTAATATTATATTTGTAGAATATGTGAATGTATCAAACTAGGACAAACATGTACACCATATTCTTGCAAGTAAAGATTATTTATTATTATTATTATTATTTTACTTTGACGGTCATTATCTGTACTAATAATATAACGCTGAAAAGCTTATTTTTACGAACGCGCTAACCTCATGAACTACTGGCCCGAATCGAAAAATACTTTTTGTGTCGAATAGTCCAGTGACCGATGAAGGGTTATAGGCTATTAACTATGACGTTGCGACTATCAAGACTGAAGTTGCGCGTGTAAATGAGCAGGGTGGTGTACGATGAAAATAAATTGAAAATGAAATTCCACGTGTGTGGTGTCCCAAGAAAGTTATGACAGCCAATATGAAATGAGTTCGCAGACAAAATGCCGGTGATCACTTCTTACGTCTTCTCATCGAGGCTACGCAAGTGCCTCTTATCAGATACTTCAAACGTGAATGATGTGCAATCGCGGCCCACGTTATCAGTGACGTCACGCGACTGCAACTTCACGATGAGTAAATATTGATGGCGGCGCAACTGCTCAATCCGTTGCACTGTATATAGTAAGAGGTGGTGCCATGCTACATTGCGGCGGGATTGGGTCCACAACCGGGGAGGTACCTCTCGCTCACATAGTACCGGCGTGGAGAGACAGCTATCTGTCGCGTTTCGTGCGATTCATGCGGAGCCAATGGCCTATGAAAATTCGGATGTCTATAGGTGTCAGTAGTCGTCAAAATTCCCCGGATGCTCGTTTACCTCTCTAGACTATAAAAACCTACCGTTGCAGGACTCTCCAGCCGGTAGCACGCCCCTCCTCACCCCCAAGAGGTCAGATATATACCAATTTTCAAAGAAATAAATCAATATTTCTAATAACAGGTGATTAGAGCACTAGGAGCATCCCGCGATTTCACCCGCGCAGTCTGCTCCCGTGCTCGTAGCGTAATGTATGAAGGCCTCCCTTGCTTGTAGGTTTCTCGTTAAATGGGCTATCTAACATTACTTATTATTTTTAAATTGCATCAGTAGTTCCTGAGATCACCTCGTTCCAGCAAATAAACGTTCTACCCTTCGTTCGCTCAAAGATCGAAATTTGATCGCAATTATGAAAAGAAAACCATTTATTTGATTTTGAATACAATTTGACTGCTAATTAAAACTTTTTGTATAAATTAAAAGTAATTTCATCTGTACGTCGCAATATGCTGCACAGTGTCGCAATTTGTGTAGTACTTAAATGTGTGCCTCTGATGTAGTGTGTGTTATTTTAATTCACTAAAACAATAGGATATAGTGCATCATTATCAGCCCTCCACTGCTGGACATTGGCCTCCCTCAATGAACGCCAAGACGACCGATCTCCTGCTACTCGCATCCATCCCGGACCGGCCGCTGCACGGAGATCGCCTTCCCATATGGGGAACGGTCGTTGCATATTACATTAAACTGTCTGCACATCATCTCGATAGTCTTCAACTGTACTGAACTTGAAATCGCTTCAATTTAAAATTCACGCAAATCTTCAAAAAATACATATTCTTCACGTCTTTTTGTCATATATTTAGTATTTTTGGTATAAATTTATTTACTGCATTTGAGGTTAGGTGGATCAATTCAAGAATGGTTGGAAAACAGTCCACGGTATAGTTAAGCGCGATGAGTTACGAGCGCAAGTCTTATGTGCTTCGTTAATCGCGAACCATTGTAAGTGAATTGTTCAAATCCATAGATTCGTTCTAAACTCATATATGCCTACTGTTGAACTATCACTACACATTCTCAGCAGTTTAACCGCTGACACTTTTTCGCTCGCCGATTCAGTGCAGAAAACTAAACGATAAAAATACAACGAGATTTATATTCTACTTTGTTTATTATTTCTGAACGATTAATGACGTCCTTTGATGTATCGAGGCGGGATAGCTCGCAGGCCGCGGCCGTAACGCGACCAATAATAAATGTGGCTAATTTCAATCAAATAATACCTCCAATTAACTTATCGACCGTGCCTTATGAACGTGTTGTAAATGACTCTATCCGCGTTGTTAATTGTCTGTGGTCTGTAGTCCGTAATTATATAAACAGGGGTTACAACAGAGTGGGCCGCGGTGCAATGCCGCTTCGTCTAGAATTATTCAATCGTAGCCTAAGTCTAAGTGCACATTACAAACATCTTTGTGAATAACGCGATGCGATGATATGCCTAACAATTGTACTATGAAAATATGGACAATTCTGGTAGCTAACATAGTTTATTATTAGACCATCATACGTAAACACCTTAACACCTTAAGTTTTAACTGTAACTTCGTTACAAATGGAAGTGGGGGCGTCGAGGGTGGGGGAAGGGCTTTTTTTGTGATGTGAAACCAGCGTTACGGCGTCGTGGAGGATGTAGACCATACATTGCACGCAAGTTCCTTGGCCTAGAATGTTGTTTATAATGCCGTTGCACTTGTTCGTTGCAACTTTACTTCCATTATTTTCTACATTCTGTGCCATACCATTTCAATTTTTGAATGTTGTGTCGGCTTTTTATATATTTTGTATGTTTTGAGTAGCTACTTGTTGTGTTGTAATACAATTGTTGTATCACAGTATTTTGAGCAGACACGGAAGCCTTATCAACACTGTGTAGCAGCAGAGGGACCGCGAACTGAAAAACTTGGGAACGCCTGATCTAAACGAATCACACCTCGGGGCTGGACATAAATAGCTGATTAACGACGTAATGTAACGATGAACAGATATTTTTATAATAGATTTATCAGTGTCGGGTGTGACCGCGTCGCGCTCGTCGGCGTTTTGTTAATAACCCTTATGCGCTAGAGGCTGAGCGCCGTGAATGTGCTTCTGCTGTAACTGGGAACAGGTATAAGGGGAAGTACCTCTCGGTAAGCAGTTGCAACACGTAGTATAGCTTGTATAGTTTATTGTTACATCAATACTACATGTTGATTCAGTACGAGAGTTTGTTTCACACCACGTCAGCCTAGCCCTAAGGACCGTAAGGAGGTTGTGTTACGGGTACTAGACAACGGAAACATATTTATAATTTTTTTATAAATTTAAGAAATGTTATATGTTTAAAATTTTTACACACAAGTTTCGGTTGGATGTAATAAGTATAGGCCATTTCTGTAGATATAAATCGACTAGCTAGTTGGGACTATAATGGAATTCTGCGAAATCGGCCCTTATATCATTGTAGAATCGGTGACATCCGCGTAAATTTTCGACATAATGAAACGAAGTGCATCTTCCTATAAATTTCATTCAATGTCCCTCCCATATTGTTCGATGATGTTCTATGGAGAGCTAATTTGAATTTTAAAAATCTTTGTTCTCTTCCAGGATAAACATCTGAGATTAGTTAAGTAACTACGGGGTATTCGTGACAGGCAGCGGTGTCAATGGTGTGCTCTACTTGGCTCCCCAAATCATCTCCTAGCTGACCCCCTCTTGAGAAACTAGACATTTATATTTTTTTGAGTTTTAATATTTAAAAACAAAAAAAAAATAACAGCAACCTAGAAATTTCTTTCTTTTTAGCATAACATTGGGAAACATGACATTCCTCAAAATTGTCTACTTATTTTTTATAGTATAAGGGGCAAACGAGAAATGAGAGCCTTTTGCGACTATGATCTTTCTTCCTTTCCCAATGGTTCACGGGCTACTCTAATCGCATGAAATGCGACACCGAAGATGTCACTTTACTGTGATATCATGTGAGCCAGAGGTACCCCCCCGGCCATGCAGGCCCAATTCCGTTGCAATGCAGTATGGCACTACCTCTTACTAATTAACTGCCTTAAAATATTTATTTAATTACTTATGAATGAACTGAAATGTGATATGACGTAACTACCTACCGGAATGTCCATCTTAGCGTTAATTAAAGGAGATCTGTGCTCATTTGTTGGATAAAAAATACCAGACGTTGTAAACAACACAATAATGGAAAATAATAATTTTGATAAAATAATGTTCAGCGCATGCGGCCATGATGTTCGAATCGAACGGTTCTTGGGGCCTTTTTGAGGTCACGATGAATAATGCCTCGACCATTAGCGGTCATTATATGCAAATAATATCACATATTACCCGCAAGTACTCCTTCTCTTGTAATAACAACTTCGTGTTGTTAATCAAAATATTTTCGACAATGATTTCTATTTGAAATAACATGCTCGCAATTATATGAAAAATAGCATTCGAATTAAAAGGTATCATTAGTCTTTGTAAATTACGTCTGAGAAAAAAATGTTATGAAATAAAATAATAAAATTAACAATTGAAGTACTTGTGCTAGTTCGACTATTGTTCTCAGATCTGAACTAATGTTAGTATCGATAGTAGGGTCACTGACACTCATTGTGACAATATAATTTTATCATTATGATACAAAATTGAAGACAGCGTGTGTCTCATGTGAAAAATATTAATTAATCTTAGATATGGGGCAAATTCTCTTGGCACCAAGTAGAACATTCCTACAGGGATGAGTGCGGGGTGGGGCGGGAGGGGGGCAGCGTCTTCCAGCCCCCGGCTCTAATTAGGCTCACATTCTCATTCCGTTTTCGCGTTTAATTTCGCCGGCGGTTTTGTCTTAATTACGTTATCCGCGGGCTCCTGATCTAAAACTACTGACCGGTAGTTAGCGCATCGCTGTTCTACTATTTGCGTTTTGAGTGGTACGATTTAGTGTCCAATTAGAATGGATTTATGGGGTGACGGGAGCGGAAATCCCACACTATTAGCACGGGCTTTATTTTTAACAGTAATAGCCTGTCCGGTTTATAATATTCTCTATTGTCATAAACAGTTGGTATAGGATTAGTGCTGCCTTCTACGTGATATAAAAAGACTAAGTTATGTACCGTGCAGAAAACTTTTTTTTTTTTTTGGTGACGCGGGGAAACGCATTTACGCGCCGTTACCGGCCCTGGGTGGGGTCCAGTGGTGTGTTTGACTCGCGGCACATGGTAGTGCCGAATACCCACAAAAACCACCGCGAATGCCGTCAGTGCCGCCCTTGGTGAGGGGCCCTGGAACAACAATCATCAGGGCACCTCGACGGCGAGTCAGCCCCCTTAGGGACCAACTCCACCTCCACAGATGGGGTTGCCCATCACTACAGGACAACCCCACCGACTTTGGGACAGTGCAATGGGGTGAGGTTCCCATCCTCGCCCCTTGCCCCGTGCGCAGAAGCGCCACCTCCTGTTGCTCTTAGGTCCCCTCTTACCGGTACCGAGAACGATTCCTCCTCCTGATCTTGAAGCCCCCTTTTCTTATAAGAGGGGTGCAAAGATCCCCCTCGGGTCAATTGGCTTCGCCTGGGTTCACCCCATGCTACTAAGCCCCACCGCCACAAGTTTGCTATGGGTACAGAACGTAATTTCCTAACAGCTTGTACGCTGTCGATAACAGGTACAATTCCAATGTCAGCGATCATCAGTTAGGTTGTGTCATCGGCGATCACATAGTTTTTCCGAGCCGAACTTATGCGGAGGAAGCGAAGAGAAGCCGTATACAAGCAGAACCGGGTTCTTGAAGGGATGTCCAAGAACCCAGTTCTGCTTGTTTTGCGACTCAGAGCAGTCTGATGATTGCGATAGTGCTCGTCGGGCGACAAGACGTGATCGCTCCCCCACTGTCCCACAGTTGGGAGAGATGCATCCCGATATGAGAGTGTTATCGGGATTGCTAATTTAAATTTTATTCTCATGGCCAGAGGCACCGTAGGGTTCCTCATCCACCTACACGGATATCAGGAGCCGCTCTTGTGTGGCAGCTATAATGGCGTCGGCGTTCCACTTGCAACGCCTCTGCCAGACTCTTAACCTTCACTAAATATCAACGCACACTTAATTGTTTTGAGTGCCAGATAATTTTCATATTGTTTATACCAAACTATAATAATGATAAAATTAATTAATTAATATTACAACAACAATACGTCGTCCACATATCACGATTCCTACAAGTTTATCATGCTTACTTGATTGATCATAATTAATTAATTATGTTGTTAAAAAATAAAATTAGATTATAGATCTGAGTTGACATTTGAGATAACATTTGTTTATAGAGTCGTTGCGAGACACGTTACAAAACAAAACACAAATATTAGTCGGTTTTAATAAATAACCTTGTACATAAGTATTGTATTAATTTATGGCCGTGAAGAGGGAATTCCTGATTTCAGGAACATTCTTCAACATGGCAAGTAACTGCCCTGAGTATATATTATAAGTGGAAATCAAATTAATAAAATTTTGGTTAAATTTGATTTTATTAGAGCACTACTACACTACTACGTGCTGTATAATGTTACAGTATCCACTTGAAAGGAAATGTATTTAATTACAATTTAACACTCGCTCGTCCTTTGTTTTAATTATTAAGTCACCTGGCTCTGACCCGCAGAACCGCGTAATCGCGGGAACCATCCGCTTTTTCCAGCCAAAAAATACTTTCTTATATGATTCCATGTTATTAGCCATTACTCCAGATATTAGATGTGGCTTATTCCATCGAACGTACATGTGCGCCACATACAAACATTCACAATAAATATGATTATTATTAAATGGTTGTAACACGTATGTATATTTTATCAGTTCATTTTAATAAGAACCAACGCCGACTCTGGTAATAATTATTTCCAATATCAGCAATGTTAGCCAAGTTTGAAACTTCAGAAATTAGTTTCCTTTTCAGTTGTGTGCAAACTGTCGACACCCAAACTCGAGAGGCTAACAACACGTCTAACAAGACGATGACTTACACTTTCAACATTCAAATGTGCAGCTCATCGCTGTAATTGAAAAAAAATCACTTAACAGGTAAATAGAGGGCCGCGGGAACGCTCCTTTTTGTTGTCGGGCGGTTGCTAATAAGATTTTTAAACGGCAACAAAGTATCCAATCAATGGGGCTTGAATAATGAAAACGGCACCTGCCGGTTCCCAGCCCACCCTCGGCCTAAACACGCACCACGTCACGCGGGAAAATTTATGACAACCCATTCGCGACCTTATGATGGGACCCTCAAAGTACAGTTTTGTGCTTGCAGGACGGACTAATTTCAATAATTACACTTAAACATGTTCAAGCTGCTATCGTGGTGCAACAAAATGTCCTCTCTGGATTGTTATTATTCATCTTAATTCTTCCGTCATGTAGCGATCCCATCATGGACATGGGTCCAGCAGTGAGCTGTGATAAAGGTTGATGATGACTGAGGTGATGTTGATTTTGGTCCAGATACAGTTCTGGCGACGTTACTTTAGTGTGCACCCACAGATTGTTCATTCTATAGTCTAAAGCTACAAGAATCATACACAGCTGTCAAAACATTCGTGGGCAAAAGACAGTAATATAGATTTATAAAGGAAATAAAATTTGAGAATTTTTCATATACAAAAACATTTTCGTCACAGCATTGACTGCCCCGGGGATCAGAACCCGTGACCGTTCCGCTCCCGATAGCCTCCAATTAACCGCCACGTGGAACGATCGGAGCACCCCTTTGCTAATTGAACATGATGGTAAATATCGAATGTCTGGGACTAACAATTACCGACACGTTCAGTTCGCCCGCTAAGTGATACGGTTTCACCGTTAGATGATTTATCATTTTTATCACCTTCTTGGACACTGCGATCACTTCTTGGATACGAAGTCTTACAAAAGTTTTACTAAGACCCACAAGAATATAGTAAGATATTGGGTTTGCTCACAAGATCCCCACCATGGTTCAAGCCCTGTCGTGGCCCAGTGAACCCAGGCGAAGCCAATTGAACCGAGACAGATCTTTGCACCCCTCTTATAAGAAGATGGGGCTTAAAGATAAGAAGGAGGAATCGCTCTTGGTACCCGTCTTATAAGAAGAGGGGACCTAAGAGTGACAGGAGGTGGCACTTTTGCGCACGGGACAAGGGGCGAGGATGGGAACCTCACCCCATTGCACTGTCCCAAAGTCGGTGGGGTTGTCCTGTAGTGATGGGCAACCCCATCTGTGGAGGTGGAGTTGGTCCCTTAGGGGGCTGACTCGCCGTCGAGGTGCCCTGATGATTGTTGTTCCGGGGCACCTCACCAAGGGCGGCACTGATGGCACTCGCGCTGGTTTTTGTGAATATTCGGCACTATCATGTGCCGCGAGTCCCACACACCACTGGACCCCACCCTTGGCCGGTGAAGGCGCGTAAATGCGTTTCCCCGCGTCAACAAAAAAAATTTGCTCACAAGATAATTATGGACAGAGGCCGATCATTGCGATTTAAGAGTCCTCTACGATAACAGAATATTGTCACGTGTCCAGGCTTTTTGGAGAGGTAGTGCCACGCACAGCGCCTGCGTGCTATGCAACGGAAACGACCGGGGAAGTACCTCTCGCTCACATAATACCGCCGTAAAGTGACATCTTCAGTGTCGCGTTTCGTGCGATTTGTGAGTAGCCGGTGGTCCATGGAGGGGCTGGCAACTCATCAGCATAGTAATTGTGCGGCTGTTCATGGGAGTCGGTAGTCGTAAAAATTCCCCGATTTCTCGTTTACCCCTCTATTCTATAAAAAAAAAAGTGTTAGCGGCATCCAGGAAAACGCAATTATCTTTAAAAAGGTTTAACAACGATGTCTCGCGGTCAAGAAGGCGCTACCGGTCCGCCTGTAGCACGTGTCCTCATAAGTCTTAGCTCAGCGCCTAATACTGTGTCCAGCAGTCAAGGCAAAAATATGAGAATTAAATTTTTTGTTATTAATCAATCCTAGCCACATGCGTATTTTGAGGCTCTGTTGCATAAACTTTTCGCGATCACGGTCAATCCTTTGTGATCTTATAACCCGTTAAAACCTTTCAATTCTGAATCACGCAAACTGTTATTAGTTGTAAAAACACAACATAGTAAATATTGTTTGTTGCTCGTAATTCATTAGCGACCTTCGTATCAAGACCGCCGTGCACATGTTCGCGAAAATCAACAAAACGAAAATAATACGAACACAGATCGGCGTATTTCGGGTGCTGTGCGTATAACGAAGTTACGGCGCACGCAAACCCGCTCATTAGCGGGCACGCGAGCGGAGCTCCACACGCCACTGCCGCCGCACTCTTACAAGCTCCATTAGACACAGGAGAAATGTTACGATTTCTATCATGCTCAATGTATCAGTAGGCAAGAAATAGTACCATTGAATTGCGCCGGCCCGGCCGGGGAGGTACCTTTCCCTTACACGACTGTCTCGTTTCGTGCGGTTTGAAGCGGAGGGTGGAGCACCTTTGCATCGAGGAGCGTCTCCAACTGTCCTATTGCCACATACCTACGAAAACCATGTTACTATTTCCATCACGCTCAACTACGTAAGTTGTAAATTAAATGCATGTAGCCGTGAGTGTTCCGATAGACAAGGACTCCGAGAGCACGCTTTCATGAATTGGACATACA
Organism: Eumaeus atala; assembly: GCA_017140195.1. Lineage (NCBI taxonomy): Eukaryota > Metazoa > Arthropoda > Insecta > Lepidoptera > Lycaenidae > Eumaeus > Eumaeus atala. Next base: position 14,630 of record JAFELO010001809.1, read on the forward strand.
AATTAAACGAATTACATTTAACGGGCTAAATCGTTTCAAAAGAAAAGGGCTACTGAAATAATTGTCTACTTTACTTTCAGAGAAATAGAATTACAATCTAAATTAATTACGCTTTTAAAGCGTCCGTTATTCTTAATTAGTTTCTGCACCGCAGCGGAAGCTTGCTCCGGCTCGCGTTCTCTTAATGAAGGGTAGTTTCAAATCAGTGCGTTTGATCAACTCTGTGCAGTCTTAATTACGGCACCCGTTCCACGGGACAATCCGGTTATTTATGACTACATAAGCTTGATTATTCTTTAATGAATACTTGTTTTAAAACGTTTAATTAAGTTTTATGGCGACAGGAGCGCTCCGACGGCGTCCCGCCGCTCCGCCGGCCGCGAGCTAATTGGATCGGGTTGACGTGCCCGCGTCCCGCTCCCCTCGCACCCCTCCGGCAACCCCCCCCC
>JAFELO010001809.1:15084-34105 GCA_017140195.1 Eumaeus atala
AATTGTATGAAATTGCTAATTGGAAAATTTTATAAACGCGGCCGTCCACGGGCCTACCCCGTTTTTTACTCCGAAAAAATCCTTATTCTAATACGGACTGAATTATTCTGTTATATAATTTTATGAAGCGTACTAACTTTGTTTTTGTTTTGCAGGGCGTGTAATTGTGGTGGTCGGTGCGAGCGGTCTCCGCTCCAACCGTCAAACTGGCAGCGAGCGCGCTGAGCATGAACCCGCACTACCACGGGTACGCCGAGCTCAGCTCGCCGCACCCGCCCTCGCCGGAGGCCGCCTTCACCACCAACGGCCACGACTACTCGCACAACAATAACAACCCCGCACTCAAGGAGTGCGCGGGCTGCGGGGGCAAGATCGTGGAGAGGTTCCTGCTGCACGCGCTGGACCGGTACTGGCACCACGGCTGCCTCAAGTGCACGTGCTGCGGCCAGGCGCTGGCGGACATGGGCAGATCATTTTACTTCAAAGGCGGAATGATATTATGTAAAAACGACTACACAAGGTGAGTGGCCAACGCCATTGCTATAATTACGAACTAATTACAGATTAAATTAGCCACTTCAATACGACGCTCTAATTAGACGCTCCTCCATTTGACTCGCCCGATTCCGAGCTTTTTCATTGATCACATTCAACAGTTCCAAGTTTTTAGTCTGTCATGTAACGATGACAATAGCGCGTCTGTCAAACGTTTCGACCGCAAAAAGTATACCGAGAAAGCCGCTGGCGCATTGTTATGAAAATGCTTTCAACGATCGCATTTCTACCTGAGCACAAAAAGTACAGCTTTGTGCACAACGAGCAATGGGTGGAATCCTTTAAGCCGGCTTAATTGACATCCTCGAAAAACGCTAACGGCTAATTTAGGACATCGGTAACAAAGTTTTTCGTAAGTCTTCGAACTAATTAACTGTCAGTCCGCGATACCTACCGCATATATACGAAGATATTGTCCGTTTGAGGAGTACACCAACGAGATGTTAATGGGATCTTAAACGTTAGAAAAGTCCTCATTAGTGCGTAATATATTTCGAATTGATTTATGTTTTATGACTTTTCAGATTTATATGCCAACAAAGCTTTTGTGGAAATGAGACGACAAGACTAATGCCTTGTGACCTTGCGAAGTCTAGCAATACATTCACACCGGCGAGTATAACTACGCGCATAAACCACCTGTCCTTATACAAATTAAAATTTCATATCGAAGCGAGTTTAAACTAACAAAGAAAACCATAAACATGGAAATTTCATAGATAAGCGGGTTCCAAACATATCTGAGCGTCATTATTTATATATAACGCTATCCCGACGTTATAAATTGTATATAATGAGTTACGGCGGCAAAAGTAGATATCTAAACGACGACGCACTCGCACGTGGGCTGCAGATGCCCGGAGCCCGAGGCGCCGCGCCGTTAATTAGCTAAACGCAAAGAATTCCTCCCAATTAAACTTCTCCCGCCCTGACCTGACACGCTGCGCGGCTCCACGAGGGCTCCTAGACAATAATTACTCATTAATAATTGTTTAGTCCAGCTCATCATTGGTGGCGACTTATTAAATATTGGAAAATAGTTTGTGTTTTATGCCCATAGACCTAGCGCAAAGGTGAACTGTGAGATGAAATCAATCGTGATAGATCAAACAGCTATTTCAGCCACCACGATAATGCAAGGCCAACTTTAGGTGCCGCGCGTGAGCTGTCCCCCTCATTAGAGAGAGGTGCGAGGGGATCCGGTCCCCTCAGTCAAGATAGCAATAGTTACTCTATCTATTCTTAAAGAAATATCGGGTTGCATTCTTCCATCAGCGGGAAAGGAGAGGTCTGACCCCTCTATCGACCACAATCTTACCTAGAATGTCAACCGGTGTATCTTATAGTAACCGATGAAGCTGGACACTTTTTTATTTGTTTGTTGACGCGAGTACACGTATTTACGCGCCTTCACCGGCCCTGGGTGGGGTCCAGTGGGGTGTGGGACTCGCGGCACATTATAGTGCCGAATACCTACAAAAGCCACCGCGAGTGCCATCAGTGCCGCCCTTGGTGAGGTGCCCCGGAGATCTTCAGGGCACCTCTACGGCTAGTCAGCTCTCTAATGGACCAACTCCACCTCCATAGATGGGGTTGCCCAGCACTACAGGACAACCCCAACGACTTTGGGACAGTGCAATAGGGTGAAGTTCCCATCCTCGCCATTGCCCCGTGTGCAAAGGCGCCACCTCAGGAGTTGCTCTTGGGTCCCCTCTTCTTATAAGAGGTGTGCAAAGATCCCCCTCGGTTCAATTGGCTTCACCTGTGTTCACCCCATGTTACTAAGCCCCACCGCCACGGCAAGGCCTGAACCGTGGTGGGTAAGCTGGACAATTCCGTCAGCATTGAGCAATCAATAAAAATCCTCCTTGCAGCAGCCGACCCGTGTTTATCCGTCTTTATGTAGGTAGATGAGACGGCCTATAAATTTTATATAAACACGCATTCAGATTATATATTATATTTGATTCAAATATTATATTATATTTGATTCAAATATTATATTACAGTTGAATGCGAGTTTTAAAAACTTTTCTTAGATCATAGCTAAAGCGAGTCAGCAAACTGTTACCAGATATTCCTCATTACGTGTCTCATGCCCTTAGGCCAAGATTTAGGTCAGCAAGTAGCTACTTACAATTCAATCTTATGTGTATCATCGGCTTTAGAACATAGTAGCAAAATAAATATAATGAATAAAAAAATAATAGGTGATATTTCCGCCTTGTAAAACATTCCCAAATCGTGGATCGTTTGGAACGTCAGCCTGAGAAACGGATATAAATATCACTTCATTATAAAAATCCACGATCTGTTAACAGTTTCCTAGCAAGACTACCCATAATTGCATACAAATATTATATGTTATATATAACATTTGTTAATTTCTTTATTAGATTATTTAGTAATTAGACTCAAAGAAGAAGAAAATGTAAAGATAACTAAAGCAATGCACTTGATGAGCCCTGGTCGTACATGCGGACGCTCCTAGACATGTCGAGGTCTCTCAACATTTACTCGGGGAACGCAAATCCGTTTTATTCTGATTTCCCCTGTTTACCGGCGGTTTGGAACCAAACTGGGAGCGGAGTGCGGGCCGACCGCGGCGCGGCTCGTGCGTCGTAGATTCGATAAAGCTCTCAGTTGACAGATACGGTGCGGCCTAACGAGCTGGGAGGACAGGGGGCCGGGGGGACGAAGAAGTGCGGTTCCGTGCATGTCTCTGCTGATTGACCCGCGTCACTCGGCAAACAACAACTAACGAGTCGGCCCCCGCGCCTCCAGGTACAGTAATTCGCTCGAATCGCACCCGCGGCGACCGCCCTCACTTACACGTCTTCTTGATTGAGACTCCTTAACGAAATTAACGCTCTCACGCAAACAACCGACGTTTATCCGTCTTTTGTGCGATGATGGATTGCGGTCGCTCAGCAAAGACGGCGCGCGACGCTTCGTGCTGCTGATTACCCGAATTAGCTGTCGCCGAGCAACATCTTCTGATCCGTGTACATAATAAACGAGCACCAATGTGTGAGACATCAGCTGGGTGCGGGATATTGACTACGTTTTACCCGACTGCGTAAGAAGGATGAATGTAGATTTTTAAGTTCCGTAGAAGTTGACGTATTGAAACGTCACAGGCGTGTTAATAATGCGAGTGACACTACAAATATATTTTAGCGGTCGCGTTTTTGTTTTCCATTCAACTTTAGTTTTTATATAAAGTATTGTATGGCCTACACTGTCGTGTTGTATGTATGTATATAAATAAACATTTAAACTCATTTGTACTGACCCACTGAGTGACAAGTCAACGCGTACTCGAACTACAGGAACGATCAAGCCGAAATTCAATATCGAGAATGTTTTGATGTCGTCGGCGTCTGAACGGATAGTCGTGATTTTTGACAATCCCATCTTTAAAATAGGGGTTCAAGGGGATTCAAACTAGCTTTACTAAATGGTGTGTAAATACATAAGGAAAAATAAACGAAATGCAGACTAAGTAAATGTACCAAAACAAAAAACCGAGTTTCAAGGCGGTTATGTGATCTTTCGAAAACGACCTTTTTAGTTTTGGATTTTTTTTGATGTAGGTGACTGATAATTACTATGATTAATACTTTCATACTATAAAAATATTTTTGTACGTTACTAAATCATACTTATAGTCAAAGGACACGTCTGCGAAATAGTAATCGCATAATATTTTATTTCGCTTCTTGTGGATGTTAGAAATTGACACCGGTTGATGATGATGCCGGTACAAATCGCGAGGCGGTATGACGACGTGAGTAAACAAATATATTCAATGGACATGGCGAGCACCCAGACAACTCGTAGCACCGTAGCACGTAGCTGCAGAGCCTCTACGAGTTACACTAGCGGTCCCCGAAAAAGCTTCACATAGTTTGGCACATATTTTATTTGGCTTTCTTTTCAATTGCTTTCCATATTTTGTCTTGATGTGTGTCACAAATCCTTTTATATATTTTAATGGTTTTTATATAGCAGCTGATGATTATTAATTAATGACGAATGATTCACCCAGCCGTACCTGTTACCGTTACCTTTTTTATAGTAAAGGTGAGCTAACGAGAAATTGGAGCCTGTTGACGACTACCGACACCGATAGACATCCGAATTATTGTCCTCGTGCATGCCCTCCTTTCTTCCTATGGGCCTATCTTAACAATTCAATTTTGAGCTCAATCCGCACTTTGTCTAGGGTTATCTGCGACCCTTCCCTTCTTAGTAGATAAACCTTTCAAAATAACTTTGAACTGTATTTTTGTTTTGCCTGTTTGCCACCAGCTGTATTTTAATTTCCACATTGTATTCCTGATTCATTCCGCTACAAAGGCATATAGGAGAGAATGTAGGCCATCATAATCTCCTAAAAAGAGATCATATTTATATATACGAACAATATAATAGAATAAAATAATATTTGTTTATTTGTCGAGTGATAAAAGAAATTTACGATAAATTAAAAAATAAGGAATCAATATACATTCGAGCATGTAGACATTTATTTATTGTACATAACAAACGAAACAAAACGAAGGAGCCATTTAGTGGCCATCAACATATTCTACGTTACTAGCACACTAGTAACAATTAATTAGCGTTCCTAGAATTAGTCATTCCTGTCAAATATAATACAGCCTATGGGAAATGCTGTTTTAAACCCTAACATACATAAAACACTTTTTCACGGCTAATTTTGCAAAACCAAAAAAACAAAAGCAAGCGTTAAGTGTTAAAAGATCGAGCGGGGGCGTCCAGCCGCCAGCAGCCAGCTCTTGAAGCGGGTTCGTTAGAGCTCCGTCAATCAAGGCAATAGCTCCTCAATCGGCAATCAGCCCGCCGCTAACGAGCCCGTGAACCAACTTCTTACCCGCACACACTGTGAGCCGGCGCTTGCAAATGGCGGCGTAACTTTGTGAATATTTTCACCATATACACGGGGTCGTTAGTGTATTTTAACCGACATCATTTGAACCAACTTTGAATTGATGGAATACCCTTTATCCTTTATAGGGTTCGCTTCGTTAAACGGTCACGTAAGGCGCATGCAATACTTGTAGGGACTAATGTTGTTGACACCGTAAGTAAAAGTTTAACATTTTTTTTCTCGTTTTATTGATTGAAAACGAAATTGGTGACTTCGGTCGGTCACCCACAAGCCGCATGTATCGCAGTATTCTTGCCACGAAATCATATAAATAATAATATAAGCTCACTGAAGTGGCAACGGCTGGTAACACACTCAAAAGAACACATGGTAGATTGCCCAGTAAGGTTCTGGAGTGGAGGCCGCGTTTAGGAAAATGAAGTGTTGGTCGACCGTGCACCAGGTGGGCAGACGATCTCCGTGCAGTAGCCGGTCCTGGATGGATACGAGTAGCAGGAGGTTAGTCGTCTTGGCGTTCATTGAAAGAGGTCCACGTCCAGCAATGGACCGATAGGGGCTGATAATGATGATAATGGACCAACCTAATCTGAGCGAGAGACAGGTAACCCAGCGGTGTAGACGGTGCAGGTGCAACTATTAATTCTTTTTTGTAAAAGACTGTACATGCAATTTGATAAGAAAAAAAGACAAAAGCTGTATTATAAATGCATTACGTGAATTATCACATTATACAGTGCGCGGTGTGAGCGGGCGGGGTCCAATTTGGGCGCTTGTTAACACGCAAGAGACGCGCTGTAATTGCGACCGCCCGCCCGCCGCTAATGAGGCGCCGCGTCCTGTGACGTCTCACAATTGGCGATGTACTTAATACCAAGACCCACCCCCAGATGTTCTACAGATCACACTTGTAAATCGAAACCATAGTCCACAAAAATTCCTTCCTACCGGCAGAATATGTTAAAATAATGCTAAATTGAGCCGGCAAAACATTTAGATCGCTAATTGCTTCGTATTCGCCGTGAAATAATAAAGTGATTTGTAAGTTAGCAATTTCAATACGCGTTTTATCTACACACCTGTCAATAAGTGTAACAATTTCAATACGCGTTTTATCTACACACCTGTCAATAAGTGTAACAATTTCAATACGCGTTTTATCTACACACCTGTCAATAAGTGTAACAATTTCAATACGCGTTTTATCTACACACCTGTCAATAAGTGTAACAATTCAGCATCGGCTGATGTCCCTTAATATGTTAAAGTGATCCATCTTTTAATTTTGATTAGTATTGATAAGCTCATCCTGGACTGATAAAAGTTGTTAGTCGATAGAATACGTAAACCACAGTTGGTTATTGTTGTTGGTGGTGTGTAGCAAGCAGACGGAAGTCCACTGAGGAAACCATAGGTAGGCGAAAATGGGTTGAGAAAGAGAGAGAAAGTAAGCAATCAGCTGTCGTAATGTTCATGAATGATTGACATAAAATCTGCTGATCAGTTCCGTATTACTCTATAGGCCACCGACGCTATATTGTAGCTAATTATGATTTCCAATGCAGATTATAGAGGATTACAAAAAAAGTTACTGGCCTTTGAGAGGTAAACCGTATCTATCTACCCGGCTCTGCTGATGATGAATTTAATTTAAATTTACATACTTGTATTGAGTATTTGGATCGCCCATGTTGGCGATTCAATTTGTACTCTATGAATGTTCAATATAATCCAATTTACTTCGTCTTTATGTTAAGTCGGGTCGACTTTCTGTGCCTGTGTTTATGGAGAGATATTAGGCGGAGTGGACGGGATTGGATTACGCCGCCGGCGCATCGGTCCAATTAATTTTGTTGTCTCTGTCTGTCCCGCCGCAACGTCTAAACTGAACGCTGGTCAGACGTCCGATCTCTGTACAAAATTCGATTACCGATATGCACTTTTGGTCATGCCATGTTGCATAAACTTCTGATTGGATGGTACGTTTAAGTTTCTTTGATGGAGGGTTCGTATTACTCGTGAAAAGTGGTACTCCGTTCTCTCTCTGGTACCAGTTGAAATTAGAGCACGGGTGTGAAGTTGCGGTGTTGATTACTTGGACTTATTTGTTTTAGGGATTTTAAACATAAACTTATAGACGGAGCAGCTTCTAATTGTCTCTCCATTAGTAAGAGAAGGACGACACTCTGCCACCGCTTGATCCGAGTAAATAATCTTACAGCAGAGCATCTGATATCCAGATCAACTCACTCGTTGTACTGTCGGATATTTCCGCTTACACGCCGTGTATCGTCGCTACTCTGGTAATATCTCAATAACATCATTATCGCAGGTATTATCGGTCCCGATCGTATGCGGACTGTCACATTCAAAATGACAACTCGAGCGACCTATTCTATAAAAAAACATATAATAGCCATAATCATACTCAGGTTTTACATCACACAGCATCGGTATCGTATAAGTGAAATATCTTGGTCGTGCTAGCCCATTCCGACAATGTGGACTGCCAAAGTGGCAATCGAAACTGATTTATCGAAGCCAATGTTCAACCTGTGATAAATGATATCGCTGTTCACTAAGCACTAAACGTCGATTAAGTGCTTTGCCTACGGGTAACATTACGTAACATATGACTTCGCTAACGAACTGAGATGTTAAAACAGAGTTGCAATGGAAAGTGTGTAATGTATTAGTGGTGTTAACGAGTGTAAACGCGGACAAGCGCTGCGAGGCGGCTGGCGGCCGGCGGACAGTAATGGCGAGACATCACTCAGGAGCGTGTAACGACGCACGGCCGCCGACGGGAGCTCCGGCTCTCGCGTACGTCACCACGCACCTAACATGCTAATCAAGTTACCTATACTATCATTGGTTATATCGGCAAATAATGCCTTATTTTGCGACGAATTATATTTCGGAAAAAGACTAAGAATTTAGAGATTACTATTAAATTGCTAAACTAAAAAATAATTCGCCTAACTATCACACAAACATTTCGTATGAATTTCACTCGTTGCGAATAAATGTATTTTTGGTGCATTCATGAAATTTGATGGCCTTAGAATCGTAACGTTGATCTGCCGCTTGAAAACAAAAAAAAGACGAATGCTTCTTGGGTTAGGAAATTAATTGTATTAACATTATATTATGACTCAAGGGATTATATGAACTATTAGTGCACGGCAAGTAATTATATGAACTATTAGTGCACGGCAAGTAATTATATGAACTATTAGTGCACGGCAAGTAATTATATGAACTATGAACTATTAGTGCACGGCAAGTAATTATATGAACTATTAGTGCACGGCAAGTAATTATATGAACTATTAGTGCACGGCAAGTAATTAGCACCGTATGGTGGTCGTGCAATGAATACAGTGCGAGGAGTCCGCGTCGACAAGGGAGAGAAAAATTTGTTTAGCAGCGTCACATCATAGTCAGAACTTCACAGCCTTATGGGTTCAGGGGCGAAGCTCCGGAAGATACCGGGACAGATCCCTGGGCTGAGTTGGCAATTTATATTTTTACCAAGATTAAGGTATAATACACGCTGACCTGAAGATGTTATCGCGTCCAACACGATAATATAATACTATTAGTAAATAGAATTAATATAGTAAATAGGAGAAATAAATATACTAAAAAACATTAGTAGTAAATCGTTTTCAAATATAGGCATTTTTCAATTAGCTTCATGTAAAGTTGTTGTATATTGATTATAATGTTTAAGGTCCCGCTGCTACGTGAGTTTACGCCACGCTTTGCTCAAGCTATTTAAATGCGGGGTTATCGCGCACAGTGCTGCAAAATAGACTAAGACATAAAAACAAATATTCAGTACTGAATAAAACAGGTCTTCTATTAGAAGCCTTAGTCCATTTTTCAACCTTACAACAAGAATATATTTTAAACAGTCATATTGATGTTAGATACCTTAAAAATGTTCATGTCCTTGAAAACCACAGATTTTTCAAACGCCACATTCAAGCCGTGCGTGGATAGTATTGGTCGCTGGTGCGACGAGTCTCCCGGCCTGTGGCGTGTTTGAAGATCCCAACCTAACGCCGTAGTCGTGTTTCAGAAGGACACGAGAAATACACGAGATGAACCAATCATGTCGCATGTACCGGCTCTTTGTTATATAAATTGACAGTAGCTTCTTAATTGGATATTGTCTTACAATTTAGTGGAGACTATAGCGTACAGCTACGTGGCCAAGTTTATTGCCTGGAGTAATCGACCATCAGAATTGCCCAATATATGCTGAAATCGCATTAACTTTTGTAATGTCGTAACGGGTGATTAGCCGTGATTCCGTTGATACGATAAATGAAAATGTATACATTAGCCGTAGACGAGTGTAACATGTGTATTTGTGCTGCACTCGATACCGTCATGTAGCGTTTTAACAGTTACTGTAGCTATCAATATCCCAAAACGAAATATTTCAAAACTGATAAAAAATATATTGATATATATGTATATATAACTATCAATATATATATATATATATATATATCATGAATAATAAAGATTGATTCATATTATAAAAGACCCCGAATCAGCAGAGTTCACATAGAAATATAGGCACACATGTTTTTAATTATTAATTAAATTAGTATGAGGAGAAGTGTAATTAAAACAATAGGTGGGATAGCGAAGAGGGCTCCGGGGGCTGCGGTGAGTGACGTTAATTAATAACGTCTGTCTCACGAGCGTTAACGACGCCGTCACGACTACATTATTTAGCCACCTGATTAGTTCGGAGGAGGCTCCTCGCCGGCAGTCGGCAGCTCGCCCGCAGCTCTAATTAGCGAACGACTCCCGTTTAGGACTTGCTCAAATTTGATTAGAAGCTGCATTGTCTCTAATGGGAACCCTCTAGTTGGCGCCGTATAATTGGCCGCCGCCATAGCCAACTATTCCATAAAATAATGAAGGCAAACTACACACCGTGAACCGTTTTCACAACTCGGTGCTTCCGTCAACAAAACCCAATTTCTGGTTTTATTTCTATTCTATTATTAAAGCGTTTAATTTAGGGCAACAGTTTTACACACAAAACGATCAAAACGCAATCTCCCCGAATGCGATAGGAAACCTATTCGAAATTGATATGGGTGGAGCACGGACGCATTGCCGCGTCGCGCCTATGCTGCCTCGTAAACGGCGCCCACCCGGACCACAACGACGCAAATTTACCCCTACGCGATCAGAAAACGAGACTCTACCGGTACGGGGATAAGGTCGACAGTATCGGAGCGCTAAACGCGCTAGGTAGACGGACGAATTTTGTTAATAAATAAACGCAGTGTCCAGCGTCCGACTGGCTGTCGAAAATAGTAAAAAAATCGCGGGCGAAAATTTGGCGCAAGTATGACAGCGGAGCCCGCGTGACGTACACAAATCATTACCCGATAGCCACTACTGTCAAAGGAATTTTTAATATTACTAGCCGAGATTCAGTCAGCGGGAGTTTACCTTGTCACGCGGCCAGATACGTCGGATTATAATATTCCCATTCGGTGTAGGAGAACGTTTTTGACAATTTAACCCTCTGCCGCTGTGTGAATACACAACGGCCTACTATTCCTCAAATCGCGTATCACTTTTATTCAATTGGGTGTACATCGCGTTCATTATTATAAACTATTGTTATACAGTTTTTGATGCGCCTATAGAAGAAATTGGTTGTTATTATTGAGTACGTTAAATATATTACTTTATGTGTGACGGTAGAAACGTAGTTGGCAAAAATATACTTATGACCCCTATGCTAAAGAACTTAATTATCTTATCGGTAGCTTTATAAAAGAACATCTATTTACAGGGAGAGTGAGAATCACAAAGACTCTAATGAAATTTGACACATCGATCAGTATACATAAAATACTCGTGAAGACATGTACATAAATGATCAGTGTCGGCCGATTTATAGGCATTATATAACATTAAATTTAGGAGGATTTGCATAATATTCTTTTTTTTTAATTAAAGTGACTACACTCGTCAGTTCAGAGCTAATCTCTTTATTAATTATCACAGGGGACGACAGGTTACTGGCCTTTTGCCATAACATTTGTTTACTGGTATATTTAATATGTTGCACAATATTTCTGATAATGTTGTGTTGCGTTTCTTCTGCCTTACATCGATTACGAAACAATGCTCAAGCACCTACAAATACTTGATCATATCATACATAGGGGATTGATATAAGAAAATACCAAGATACACATTCAAAATCTCCGTTGGTACTTTGTGAAACAACAAAAACACGTTCGTGTCGTTGACTTTGCAAAAAAACATGTTTATATAAAGTATGTGTATTGTAGATCACGAATGCTTTACAATGACAGTTCAGTTTGAAATCGTGATTTTTTGTAAATCAATGATTCTTCAATAATATTCCTCTTATCCTAGTTATGTTTTATTATAAACCAGGTACTAACATGAATCATGTTTGCATAGCGTTAATATTGTCTAGATAAGATTTAAGTGTACCTCCTGCGATACTGATAACTACTCAATCCACAGCTTTACCGTGACTCAGCGAGAGCTAAATATACAATATTTTCTTGTTTAATGGTGACTTTAAGCTGTAAAATGTACTTAGCAGGGCACTAAGCCCAAACATTTAAAAACCCACTAATGACCATCGTCGCTGAAACAAAAACAGTAAAGTCCGGACGGAAAGAAAAAGAAAATGATATTTTATTTATAGAATAGGGAAAATCTGAACCTTTTCCCACTACAGACCTCCATGAACATTCACATAATCACTATGCCGATGCGTTGCCCCCCCCCCTCCAATGGGCCACCGGCTACTCACGAAACGCGACACTGAAAATGTTCATTTACGGCTGTATTATGTGAGCGATAGGTACATCCCCGGTCGTGCCGGCATAGTTTCGTTGCATTGGAGGACGTCATGCACTATACATGGCACTACCTCTTGTTAGTGCGGAAGGAGTAGGATTTTTTTTATTCACGTAAAGTTAAACTTTGTTGCTAACATTATTAGTAAGCTTTAGGTAATAATATTAAATTTAAAATACATAAAATATATCCGGGCTCACGTTATCAAAACGCATGCCGTTACAGACGTCTCATACGTTAAAACTCGACTAGCCGTTTGGCTGTAGCAGAGAACTTCACCCTGCTCCTGACGCCGTCGGGTAAAAAGAGCCGCGATGGAACTCGTTTAATTGACTCGACAATAACGCTAACCTAATACCATTCACTTTGAATGCCAGCGATTCAAGTGCAAGTTCCAAAATGTCGCCCGAAGTGATTCAGAACATACGAAATCACCCCGGAGCTGAAGTGAATTGGATTATTATTAGCGGTGAGACGCTCCTGATGATTAAATCGTATCAATTAGGAGCTGCGGAGCCGCGGCGCGAGTCGGGGCGTTGACTAGTTGCAGATGCCGCCTTGATCCTAATTAACCTCATGTGTTAACCTCACAGTCTCACATGAGACAGGCCCGTCCCGACTTACTGTGACTTGTATTACCCCGGTACAGACAGCATGTTAAAATTATGTGTAGTTTATTCCTTTATATTAATAAATATAACATTTTTCCTTAATAATAGAAGTTAAAAATGAATCTTAAGTTCTAAGAGTTTAAAAGTGATATGTGGTCAAAGTATCTCTCATAGCCAACCACATGGTCAACGACCGGTTGGTTACGGATATGTGTCCGTGACAGGGTGATGGGCCAAGCCTGAATCTTGCGTATAATGACAAAATATATTCCACATTGAATTTAAAAAGACTGATATTAAACATTTATCGTGCGGTTGCCACTTAGTGTAAGGTCAGAAAATATATCTTGACAAATGTTTGATTAATTGGATTTCAAATCAAAACTAGACTTCAGTTTTTGATTCTTATCCTGTTAATATACGAAATAATTTTCAATTTCATATTTGATAATATTTGATTTTTATATGAGGTGTTCGTTCGGCCACGACTACACCAAGACTAGGCAATTGTCGTCATCCGCGAAGGTTGACATGTTTATTTTGCCTACACAGCTGATTGGAAGTTCTGAGACCTATCAGGTAGGTACTTCATCTGTATCACTTTGTTATCTTCTTTTGTTACTACTATTTCTTCTCGGGGCTATAATTATCAAGACGAAGCTCAATGACAGAGATTTCTTATGGATATCATAAATAATATTAAATTTTAAGTCTTTTTATCGACTAGAGTTAAAGCACTTGCTATCTAACGTACGTGTTTCAAGAGTATAAAAATATAGAAAAATTCAAGAAGAAATGTGATCTACATAATGTAAATACTGAAATAAGAATAAACTCGCTGTGCCCTCTTCAAGGCGCCATAAAGTTAATAATTCATTTACGGGAAATTAATTATATACGTTTCTATAATAAAATTCCCAGTAATATAACAGTTACAGAGAAACTCATATAGAAATCGTATTATAATGTAAAGATTTTAAAAAATTACAAAAATGTAATGGAACGAATTATTCTAAATTTAAGTACCTTTGTGAAGTTATGATTACAACCAAAAGAAAGATAGTTAGTTACCCAGCAGAGTTTATTGTGGGTATTTTCTCTGACGTGGGCGCGTTGCGAACCCTCAATATAAACTTGGCCGCTAAGACAAGCGTAAGTGATCATTACACAGACCCAATATGTGAAAATAAACAATATAATAAGATATAAAACTTACCAGCATTTCTTTTCGTTATGTTCTATGCTTTTTACAACCTATTAATTACAAATAATCAAATATATGTTACTAGGTACCTATTAAATCATAACTCCTTTAAATGAACGCAAAAACCGCACATCATATTTTTCCTCGTGTCACGTTTGTCTACTACCAGTACCTATCTTTAAATCACCAATATGTAAATTTATGTTTTGACTCTCTCTAGACTGTAATTTAATTCCATTGGCAGTCTTAATTGCTATTTATGTTCATTAATAACGAAAAAGCTGTTTGTTTATTGGCATAAGGAAATTAAAGTGAAAATTAATTGCGTTAACATATCACCATAAAAGTGATAATTGTATTTGTCGATTATTATTTTAATTACCTTCAGCCCTTACTATATTTAATTATTGTATTTATAAGGTGACTGTACCGTGATAGTAGTGATTTCAGCTATCATCGACTGAACATAGGCAGGTGTGCGTTTATCGAAAAATATTAAGGATATAACTAATGTGTATTAATTTTGTTTACTCGTATATTTGTTAGACATAAGCTGACCGTTAAAAATAAATTAAAATCAAACATTTTTTTTTTTTATTTTGAATTAACAAAAAAGTACCAGTAAAGGCTAATTATGGTGAAAGAACCACGTGATAGGTTTTAAGTCTTGGTTGTCCAGTTTTTTCACGACATAGTTGAGGTTACTACCGTGATGTGTTTAATATAATCTCGTCTACTAAGTTGGTGCCGGGAAATGAAAACCCGGGAACCGATATTAGTGAAACTACAATATATTTTAATAAAGACTATATTTTGTTTCCGTTAACGATCGTGATATTTTATTGCCACGGCAATGCAACGCCCGGTCACCTACTAAAAGTAGTAAGAGTTAGTGTCATGCTGCAATGCAGCGGAATTGGGTCGGCACGACCGGGCGCTACCTCTATCTCACATTTTACCGGCGTAGAGTGACATCTTCGGTGTCGCGTTTCGTGCGGTTTATTAGTAGTCGGAGGCCCATTCGGGGTGAAGGAAGGAAAGGAGGGCAACGCATCGGAGTATTATGCGGATGTTCATGGGCGTCGGCAGTCATAAAAAAATCCAATTGCTCGTTTGCTCCCCTATACTTTAAAGAAATGAATCGTTAGTCACCTCTATGAAAAATTACCTCCTGCAATCCAGCTAATGTTTTTCCCGTTGGTGATGTTAGGTGGTGTTCACTGACAGGACGGGCCGTCACAGATAGAATATGTGTTATGTGTATATAGCCGTGAACCCTTCCCAGACTTTCCTCACTGAGCTACTACCTGTCATCATCACCATCTTGGGCGTATCTCTTGTGGGAGATGTCGCCTACATGAATTGCCTGACTTATCAATAGGTATAGCTAACTTATTGTACAATTATCTATACTAATATTATAAAGAGAAAATATTTATATGTTTATATAAACACATATACGATATCGAATACGCTCCAAGACTATTTTAACAATTTTATTACTAATAGAAAGCTACGATATCCGTAGGTATGTAAGATATAATATATTTCACGTTTCACTAGTTCACGCGAGCGAAGCGTTTTACAAATAAATTAATAATTGATGATGTTACTTGTAATACATTGAATTCCCGGTGGTCCCTGGACCGTAGATAATTGATATAGGTCTTATGGTGCAATGATGTGAGTGGTGCACGATCTCTGCATGGGCTGAACCTGTCATATTCTACATGCACGCAAGTTCTATAACAGGTGTTTCACGTCAGCATTTGTATGATAAGCTCAGGGCGCGAAGTCACGAAACACCGTCAATGGAACAGCGCATATTACAATAATTATATTTTACAAAAAATTCAAGTACCAGTGAAGTTGTTGTAGGAATTGCTGTTGTACTGCAGCCGAATTGGTCCGGCACGACCCAGTGACAGAAAGTGACCATTTCGGTGTCACGTTCTGTGCGGTCAGTGAGAAGCCGGTGGTCCGTTGACAGGGACGAGAAAAGTAGGGCGGCACATCTGCATAGTTGTTATACGGATGTTTATGTGTGGTAGATGGCTAAATGCTCCAACTGATCGTTCAGCCTCCTATAATATGCCTATGTCATAGCCAGATTGTCTAAATCATTTTCAAAAACAGGGCCCGTCATATTGTGTTTCGAGCGAACGATTAGACGGATTGAATACGGCTGAGTGAAATTGCGCCAGAAAGAGTTCCGCGTTATACGATAATCAATAAAGCTATAATTATTGAAATGAAGTGAATCATTATTCGCCTTTTTGGCACGCTTTAGTTACTAGTTTCAACACTCGCGACGTTGCTCGATATGACAACAACAATGGCAACGATTGACGATTTCACGAGAAATAAAAATGGTTTGCCCAGATAGGTACGAAGGTTTAGGCCTTCGAGGTCAGGTCATTTTTTTAATTTGCTCTTAAAACACTTGGCCCAATTTCGTACTTGTATCGATCACTATCACTGCCTAGAATCAAGATTAAATTAGGCTTAACGTCAGCCGCCATGTCGAAGAACGTCTCGCAATGGCAATCCGGCTAATCGTTAGCCCGCCACAAGACAGGACTTCCCTGTTTCTGAAAGTGGCTAGCCGTAGTGTTATACGGCGATTTGTACAATATGACTACGACATATGTGTCCTAGTCATATTGTACAAATCATGATGTTACAGTTAAAAATGAAAAATATTACATTTGAACTTGAAATGTGTCCTTTTTATACGATTGTTCACTGTGTTTTCACATTTTGACGCCAATGCATTGTACAATATTTGTTGATATTAAAGAGGAGTGGGGAGATAAAGAGAACAGAATCGTCGCGATTATATTACACAAACTAGGTATGAAGCCAAATGCAATTTTTTAAACTTGCTATTATTCAATTGTTTGTGGCCCGGGCTATTAATAGGTACAATAAGACTGACCTGGCCGTGCACGTACTGTCCGTACGAAAAATATGGTCAAAGCAGGAAGGGAAAGAATTCGAAGAAATCCTGTCCGAAAGCAAAAGATGTTATCTCGGGAAATAAGGATAGCACCCAGAACCATGTCGCATATTTTAATAGATAACTGAGGACTTGCAGCCAGTCTGGTCATTTCTTAACTGACGAGTGAAAGATGAATAGGGTGGTAAAATCGAAACAACTACTGAACCACAAAAAAATTTCTCATCCGTAAAAAATATATTCTGATATATTTTTTACGGATGAGAAATTTTTTTTGCAATTCAGCAACATTTATTATACTCAAAACTCTAAGGAAGCTTCCCTATATGTGGACAGAGTGCAACGTATGCTTTATCCGACTGCAAGGAAGGAGTGACTGAGCCAAAATTTCGTGAAAGGATACCAAACATCGGCACAAGTGTATAAATACCATTCTTGAGAAGGTAGTTAAGCACCTTAATAACGATTGGCAGTGAAGATTTTCTCCATGGAAAGAGTGCGAGCTTCTATTGATAACTGGCGTCAACGTGTAAAGGTCTGTACTGCAGCCTATGAGACCACTTC
Source organism: Eumaeus atala (assembly GCA_017140195.1). Lineage (NCBI taxonomy): Eukaryota > Metazoa > Arthropoda > Insecta > Lepidoptera > Lycaenidae > Eumaeus > Eumaeus atala. The sequence continues at coordinate 32,778 of JAFELO010001809.1, forward strand.
CAATAAGCTGTTTATATTTTTAGTTGTTTTATATTTGTGTGTTAAACTAACACACTGTAAAAGTAATAAATATTATTTGAAATTTAAATTTATATATATATATATATATATATATATATATATATAATATAAATAGTAAATATATATTAAAAATAACCAACCAAATTTAATACCCATATACCATATTCAGTCCGTGCGTTTCGCTGAAATCCTTTGTGACGCACTACTCAACTGCAACGCACTACTGACTAGAGACGCGACGAGAGTGTTACTTAGACACCGGACATTCTTGTCTTATAAATTTAAACGTAAAACTCTACCATCTCATGGAAAAATATTAGGTGTGAACCGTGAAGCAGCGAGTGTAACACCAGCATAACGCTTTACAGCGCTTACATCACTCACTTGTGCAACCTTCACGTTCTTAAGGTGCAGGGAAATTCGTTATATACTTACACTTAGGGTAGAATTGATTGAATGTGATGTGTATGAGGCATGAAAGCTGCATACACAAAAAGTCGACGACTGCTTAGAGTCAGTAGTGGAGTTTTTTTTTTACTGATCTATGCTGACGGAAATGTCAAGTGCAATTTCGTCTGTTACTAAATCAGTGCAGTGTGTGGTGTTGCTCGCTTATCTGTAGGCAACACAATCGACGTCATCCTTCTCGTCGCGTGTAACACTTGTAAGTATTGCAACAACAAGCAATATCCTCGCACGACATCAAAGTATGATTTCGATGTTTTGATCGTTACATAAATTCATTACCTACTAACGATTTTAATATCAAATCAAACTGGAGGATTTTAAACCCATTAAAATCGAGTAAAGCTTGCTTTTTGTAATTTTACGTACTCAACTGCAAAATAAAGACAGTAGCTGTTAATTATATACTTATAGAGGAAGAATTGTAGTTAATTTTTAAATTTTTCATAGAAGGCAGAGAAAAAAAACAGTAGACAACATATTCATGAAAGAGTTGCAAGTTGCAATTTTAAAGTCACGTGAAACAAAATATAACAACGATCTTAACAGGTTATATAATATTTCACGAACTAGCCAATTGGAAAGGCGATAGTCTTCCAGTCACCAAATGGAATGATTGAATGTTGAGTGTATTGGTGCGGCGGTTGACTTGACTAATCACCTCATTAGTAGGTACGTGCGATTGCCGGGGCTGCGGTCAGAGGCAGACTATTTCTAAACGCAGTTCATCAACAAATTCATTATGTCGTAAAGGAACGTGCGCGGGCCCGAAATATCGTGGGGCTCGTAAAACCGATCGTAAAGACGTTTGTTTACTAACTGGAGTGGGGCGAGGAGCGGGG
>JAFELO010001809.1:34121-49159 GCA_017140195.1 Eumaeus atala
GGGACGAGGGACGCTACAAATAATACCAACATTAATATATTACTCATAAAAATTGTGAAAAATCTACTTTTCACGCGGCCCTGATGTTTTACTAGTATTTATAAATTTAATAAAAACCAGACTCGCGTTAATGTTATTTTGATGATTTATTTTATTTATAACACGTGTTTAGATGTAAGACCTACTGTGAGTTATGTTGGGATTAGTTCATTGTAGGCACGCACATTGCACGTAATGTCAGTGGCACGACTACCACTCCATGTCAATATGGAGTGGTAGTCGTGCCACTGACATTATGACTGTCACGGACTCAAGTCCGTGACAGTCGCAAAGATTATTTCTGTCAAAAAAGCATAGTTCTTGTCCAGAAGAGTGCTCAACGCTTGACGGAAATAATGATAAAGTGCTTATTTATCCTATTGATCATATGCAATAGAAGCAACTTGGTGCAGCGTGGAAGTCGATAACGAGCGAGCGTTCTAAATAGTGATAGTGAGAAATCGTTTAATAAGTAAGAAGTCGCGAGCCTCTAAATTGCCTCGCAGGTCACAACTTTTAATGAGGCGAAATTCCCCGTCTCGATCCGTCGCCTCAACGCGAAACGTTCGTTAGCGCAAAAACGGAGCACGCTAACGCGCGATTAGAATACGCCCCGTGGCCTGGGATACACTGGGTGGACTCGATATGCCCCGTGGCCTGGGATACACCGGGTGGACTTTATCAGGCCAAGTCATGCGCGGCTTACACACTGCTCTAGTTCCGAACGATCAATTACACGCATTTGAAAACCTAATTAGATTTTGATTTCGTGTATTTGAATTATCGAGCTTATAAACGAGTATCTGACAGGTTTTTAATCTATTATCTAAGTGACAGTATCTGTTATAAAACTAGAGCTCGGAAAGTTCGTATAAATGATGTCTAAAAAATCGTTTAACGGCACTTGTATAAAAGCTTCATTTGATACAACATTCTGTAACTAAGCACGAAAGCGCGGTAAACAATTTTACTCGTTTTTTTTTCATACGAACTAAAATCGCTTCTTGTGGCGTAAACTCCAATACCCTGCGCGTACGTCATATTTTCCGATCGGTACGTCTCTGGCCTAATCCGAAGATCTCATTTGTGGCGGGCTCCTCTGTGCTGTTGTCACATTAGCGAATAACTGCGAGGCTAACTTCGGCTATACGTTAATGATGTCGGCGCAGTCGGCGGGATGTCTATTACGTGAAAAAACTCTTTGTGTCTGTGTGTGCGCCTCGCGACGAGAGCGCCTCGTCTTATTGAGCGCGTGTGCCTTTCCATGGCCCAATTTAAAAACATTCTACTTTTTCATACGATATAAATACTGTCCTCGGTCTTGAGATAATTGGCACTAACTAATACTTTGTTTCGGCTAACGATAATTTAGTAAGCTTTGTTTGAAAGTTTATACGTTGACTTGGTATGGAATAAATGTGATATATAAAATAGTTTAAATAAGGTTTGTGTACAAGGTGCGGAGTACGAGATACGAAAGGTACAACTTGTATGTTCGGAGTTAGCAGTGAAGACGAGGCCGTGCTTATATTTTATCGAGATATGTGTAAAATTTCGTGTAGATGTGAACACAGTACACACACCTAGGCGGGCGGAGGGAGCCGATACATTACGGAGCATAGTCAGTACTTTAGTAGTGCTAGTACTTACTCTTACGTGACAACAAGTGCGCGGGGACGGTGGTACAACTAACAATTTGAGTTTGTTTTAACACTGGGAGTTACACACACACACACACACACACACACACACACACACACAGCACACTTTCTATCCCTCGATGGATAGCGTATTGAAAATGGCCGTGAGTGTACTCATAACTCGAAAGTGTTTGGGTACTAACAGCGCGCCACGGAAACCGTGCTATGCTAAAATTCCATCTTATAAACTTCACTCCTTCCCCCCCCCCCTTTCAACCCTCTTAGTGGTTGAGTTTCTAAAAATACTTGCTTAGTGCTTAATACTTTCATCATAAAAGGAAGCCTTTGTACCAAATTTCAAGCTTCTAGGTACAGTACTTGAACTGTGCGTTTTCTGTCCGTCAGTCAATCAGTTACTCGGTAACGGATCAGCTTTATATGCATAAATAGATTCATTCTTCAATGGCACACTGGACAATTTTCGAATTTTATTACATTGTTAAGTATTATAATATTAACTCCCATTTCCCTCCAAAAGCCCCCGAAAACCCACATCGTAAACGCACGTCGTATCGCGTGAGAAATACATCCCCAGTCCCCGGTCGTGCCGGCCTAACTCTGCTGCAATGCAGCTAAGCACTAGCTATTATTAAAGGTTGCTCTATTCTTAGTACGGCTAAACGTTGCCTATACAATCAAGATAACGCCCACCACAGACTTAGCATATTGCCCTCATACCTTCGTAGATAATACATTCAAAGCGTTTGAAGTCTTGTCGAGATAATTAAGAGTTGAATCTGTAAGAAAAGGAATTATTAGAAAACAATCCGAACGGCGGGAAGGAGGAAGAGAGTAAAGGGGGTCGAAAAGAAAGGGGGTGTCTAATTAGAGGGGGGAGGAGGTAATGAGCCGCGATCGCCGCTCCGATATAACGAAGGCTATTTACGCGGTGGTCGCTCTGAAAATTGCGAGGTTTTGTTTTAAAAGCGGTAACCGTTTGAGTTTTGCGATTAAGGAGTTTAATTAGATCGTTGTTTACAACCTCATTAAGGTGCCGTAGATATCGACCGATATGAAGCGAAGTTGAAAAATGAGTTTCGTGATTTCAGATCGTATCGAGGTGTGCTGGCTATCGTTCGTTGAGATTGCATTACAATAATTTTGTTTGATCATTTCGTTACAAAAAAGTTAAAATAGTTAGTAATGCTTGTAACTCTTTACCTAGTACTTTTTGTAAGAGGCATTTCCATACCACATTGCGGTGGAATTGGGCCGGCACGAGATACCGCTGTAAACTGACACATCTTCGCTGTCGCAATTTGTAAGGTTTGTGAGTAAGCGGTGGTTCTTTGGATGGGAGGATAAAGGAGTAGTCCTAAAAACGCTCCGACCATAAATCATAATCCATCGAATTAAGATCGGGACTAGACAACGGCTTGTCTTCAGCTCTGATGAAGTCCGAGACGTTCGCTTCCAACCAAGACTGCGTAGGTCAAGTTATATGACCCGGCACCGAGTCTTGCTGGAAGGACCATATTTGTTTATTGAACATGGTGGTGTTAAGGTGATGTCATTAATTACCTTGACAAGAATAGTATTAATGGTACGATTACCTTATTTACAAAAAATTGGTTCAGTCACACCTTCATAGCTAACACCCCACCAAACCATCGCTGAAGTCGGATAATGCCCACGTTGCACTCTGTAGACTAATTGGATATCTCCCTAAGAGCTTTGAGCATAAATACGGTGATTTTGTTTGTTAAAATGTTGCTCAATTGTAAAAAAACTCTCATCACTTAACAAATGTTTTCTGTGTACTTTGCATACCGCTTCAGTAGTTGCTTCGATTTTTACCATCCTATTCATATTTAGTTTATCAGTTAAGAAACGACCAGTGTGTCTCTTATAGGCTAGGCATGGTTCTCTTTTGCTTTCGAACAGGATTTCTTCGAATTCTTTCCCTTCCTGCTTTGAGAACCTTTTTGTACGAACACTACGTGGACGACCACATCTTTCTCTGTCACAAACAGAGGAAGTCTCATTGTGCCTATTTATAGCCGGTACACAAACATTTGACTAATACCAAGTATGTGGAAAGTTCCAAAAATTACATTTGGCTCCATGCCTACTTTGTGTAATGCAATCACAGCAATTCTATTCTTCTTATCATCCCACTCCATTTCAATATCGCAAAGTATTGTACAGTGCAGTGTATTGGCGCCAAAGTAAGAAAACACAATGCACCAATCGTATAGAAAAAAACAGATTCCAAATTCAAATGTAATATTTTTTTTTATTTTTAATTGTAACAGTATTTATGGCCAGACTATGTCAATAAATTTATAAAATATACATTTTTTAACACATCCGTAAATTTCCCTTATTATGAGGGCCGTAATTAAATTGCTTCTGATGAAGTTCCCTAGGACAAATCTAATTAAACACTTGAGGTAAAATAAGAAACCAACCGGACTTCACTTAATGTTAACACTGAAAAAAACCCCTCGGCAGTACGAAATGTTTAATCAGGGCTTGTCTAAATTTCCAACAGAATTATATAACTTAACATGAGCGTACAATTAGCAGTCGCAATAGAGATTTAAATTGCCCACTTACTTCCCGGGTCCGCCGCAAGGGTGGTGCCGCGGTGGGCACCGGGCTCGGAGTACCTGTGAGTGCGCTGCATCCGGCCCGTCCAATTACTGGGCCTTTTACCTTAAATAAATCACCCTAACGATCGTCACTGGACATCTCCCGAATATGCGTCGGGCTTCATTAACGATGTACACACACAGCGCGCGCGCGCTTCGCCTTAACTATTCATCACTTTTGCTACGAATAATACTTCCGAGTCCATTTGATACCTAAAACAGCCTTTGTACGAGGCTGATATGAAATTTATGGGCTTCGTCGACGGCCGGCGCGGCAATTATTCAGCATCGGGCGTCATCAAATGTTCAAGGACGAGTATCGTTTCAGGGCTGTCATCCATCTCAGCGCGGGCCTTAACAAGCGACGTGCAGTCAAAAACAATCGATACAAAGTCTCCAGTCGCATTAACTGGGCGCTGAAAACGCTGCCACCGATTAGACACTTGTCGATCGCGTGCACAGATAAAGGTCCCTTATTAAAATAGATAAAGAGGTTATTTTACCTTACGCATGAGGCTCTATAAATGTCGCGAGATGCGCGATAAGATCCGCCGTCTCGGACCTGCACCCTTTATTTATTTAATCGGGCTGAGCGACGGACAATGAGCTATTGTAGCCGCCGATATATTGTCCGGTACTGATCTGCAGTATGTGCTTGTTTATTAGACGGATAATGCGATACGGCCTGCAAACCGCCTATTATACTGCCCGTTAAATTAACATTACGACCTTAAATGAGATTAATTGTGCCGATGCTGAATCCATTTACACACGTTGGCCCATCTGTCCGGTCCGCTTCTTTGTGTGCAGTTTAACTTCTAGCAAAAGACGGTCATGGACAAGGAGAGAAGATGATCTTCCAGAACAGCCGCCGTCTCGGCGAACATTTCTTTTCATCCTGATTCTATTATGAGAAATTTAAACTTATATCACAATTAAGAATGAGCCTCTTTCAAGGGAAACTGCTGAACCCCTGCTATTCGCATCTAAACCGGACTAGCCCGCAGGTCGACTTTTCCACTCGTCGCTATTTGATGGTGGATCACGTCTGCCCTTCGTGATTTCCACTCCACCCTAGTGACCTATCGTACCATCTAATGATAACGGATGATGTCAATTGTTTACACTGCCATGTTTCGGATATATAATTCGGATTTTACATTTGTTGAGCTTACGTTGCCCCATTTCCCAGATTATTGTTGTTATAGTCTATACGTATTAATTGAATAAGACAATTAATAATTTAAATCATTAAACGTACTTAATTTATAATCCATAAAACGTATTTAACGATACATTGTTCTATTTTAGTACGCTAGTAATTATATGAACCTTCACACCCACTTTTTTGTACTAATTATTGACTGCAACGCTCTAAGGGGATTGATTCTTTTTTTAATATTTTTTATTTACAAAATATTTGTTACATTCCCATAGGGTAAATGTATAATTAATTTTAATGCTCTTTTAGTCCGAGGATGAAGGTTCTTGTGAAATGTCATTTGCACATAAACGAGTTCGATGGCTAATCGCGGAGCCACGACAAAAAATCTTTAATTAAAAAGATTGATGCTTACCGGTAAAGCAGGGCACCAGAAGTACAGTTGAGTTGCAAACTTATCTAATTAGTTAGCGGGAGGCCGGGAGGGGCCTCCCTGCCGGGGGGAGGAGGGAGCCGACGGGGGCAATTAGCGGTGATAGTCGATTAGCTCATCGTGTGAGCGCGGCTTCTGACAAATGTTACGACTAATAAATTATTGTTATTATTTATGAGCGTCGCAAATAATTGGTGTAATTAATACACACGCTCGCGGCCAATTAAATCTGATGAGTTTGATCGATGCGCGTTATTTTAATTAAATACCGTCACATGACAGCGCTAGTTGACAACTACCTTCTAACTAGCTACCTTTGGTGCGGATACGTCTAGATGTGTGCGTGTGATTTAGCGATATATCTTTATCTATTCCGTCTTAATACTTTAAAGAGCGTAACGTGTAGGCATCGGTTATCACATAACTAGGCCTGTCGGAGCCATTGGCCTTTGCCATTTTTAAAGCCCGAAAGGGGTTAATTTTAGAATGAATCCGTAAGCTATCCTGCCTTCATATTGTGCATGTGAAGTGTACTTATTTGTCCATACTCTGGCACTGGCGAGCTCAACGTGTGTTAGCGTGTGAGTTATAATAAGGTTATGTTCTAATGTGGTCCTGAGTAGGTATATAACAAGTACGAGCTTCTTGTCTAAGGTCGTTGCGGTTTGAATATTTAAATTGTTCGAACACGGAGCGCGCGCGACTCACGATAACCTATTGTTTGGAGTGTGTACATTAAGAATTTGCATCAATTTAAAATAATTAAGCCGAATAAAACCCGTTTTTGTAGGTACGTTAGGTGCCTCGTTGTTATGATTCGCTTTCAAATTATATTAGAAATACGCATTTAAAACTTGTCATAGTAGTGTTGCTGGTAGCTTCGGTGTAATTTAAGAGGCGCGGTCAGGGGTAGATAGAGCAATTAATATGGATAAAAAAAATAAATTCCATTTCTGTCTCGGTCACCATAGATAAATATTGTATTTCTATTAAGTATCATCCGCTAATGGTTTAAATTTGATTGGATATAAAGGAGTGTAATGTCTATTGGGGATTAATTCGCAATAGAAAATTTAAACTAGATTTACATATAAATTAAAAGTAGAATTTACTAGAACACAAGGGAAAGTGGGTGCTTACAATGTTAGGTACAAACAATCCGTCCCGGCATCTCATGGATATTTCAGAAAGTATTGCAATAATTCGTTGATTTACAAAAATATGAAAATTATAAATTTTAACTTCGGGCTATAAATCTATGACAGAACAACGTCTGCTGGGACGGCTAGTTGTCAATAAATTCTGCAGCTATATAAGGGTTTACTTAAGTATTTTTTGCACACCTTTAGCTACTTTAACGAATATCGTAATGATCAAAATGTTACAGAAAAGTTCTTATGTTCTGTATAGTGTAGGACTCTAATGTAAAATAATTTCTCCGAACAAATCGGTCAAGTAGTTTCGGGGCCTGTTCAAATGTACAAACAAACAATCCTTGCCTCTGTATTTTTATAACTTATACTTTGTTGATTCACCAACAACAGTTCCAAGGATTACTTATTAGAATTTACACTATTTTCATGGTCATGTTTACATTTGTATGTCAATTACAGGTGTATACAGCATTGATAAAAGTACGTAACATATCTACACATTGCAATTAAAATAATAAAATCATGAATGTGGATTAAATAAATAAGAAAATAAAATTAATAATGTCAATAAAAGATTAGTCTGGAATACATAAATAAACAGATGTCACAATAATAAATTAGTAAACAAAAATTATAGTCAAACTAACAACTAACATTAGGATGCTAAGGAAAAAATGTCAAATATCACAATTAGATTTTAAAATTTTTTTTTTTTTGTTTGCGCGGGGAAACGCATTTACGCGCCCTCACTGGTCCAGTGGTCCAGTGATGTGTGGGATCCGCGGCACATGATAGTGCCGAATACCCACAAAAACCACCGCGAGTGCCATCAGTGATGCCCTTGGTGAGGTGCCCCGGAACAACAATAATCAGGGCACCTCGACGGCTAGTCAGCTCTCTAAGCGTCCGACTCCACCTTCATAGATAGGGTTGCCCCGCACTACAGGTCAACCCCACCGACTTTGGGACAGTGCAATGGGGTGAGATTTCCATCCTCGGCCCTTGCCCCGTGCGCAGAGGAACCTCCTCCCCTTGTTCTTTGGTCCCCTCTTCTTATGAGAGGGTGCTAGAGGTTCAATTGGCTTCGCCTGGTTTCATCCCAGGCTACTGAGCCCCAACGCCACGACATAGCTTGGACCATGGTGGGGATGACACCAGGTACCTATTATACTCCACTCTAATTGCATATAACAGAATGCATAGTATACAGTTCGCGAATATACAAAAACTAAAATGTTCATTAAAAAAAAAGAAAGGTCCCATAGTATAAAAGAAAGGTCACATAGTATAAAAGTCAGTATGTCTGTATATATGGATGCTACAGATGTGTGTGTGACGATAACATCCAAAAAGCTCAAACTGTTGAACCCATTCTTTTTCATACGTTTAATATTAACTGAATGAAGCTCTACTGAAAATCGATCCAAGTAACATAGTTTAGTAAAAATTACTGTGTTTCACAATATCTGATCGCTGTCCTCGCATGATAATTCGACGACCGGCTGGCTCAGTTGGTAACGTGGCCGTTAGTCCGCGTGTTACGCCAGAGGTCTTGGATGTTTATGTATGTATTATATGTATTTCTAGTATAAAAATATTAAATATACTACCGGTGTCTATTACCTGTAACAAGTCCTTACGGTACTTAGCACAGGACTAGACTAACGTGGTGTGTAAGTCCACAGATATTGTTATGACAATGAATATGGCACCGTGTGAGCCATGCGTGTCTCCGTCACAGCAGCAATAAACGAAGTTTATATTGTCTGCCCGATCCTGTTCGGGAAGATTGATTAGTGAAAGTTTATTAATAAAGTCGGCGCGCCTAATACTAAGATAATTAATTCTTAGCGCAAGTTAATTGATAAATTAACATTAATTACAAAAGTTGCCGTCTGTTCTGTTTTATTTGGAAATATTGGCGCGTTAGGGAAATTGTTTCATTATTATCGATTTTTTTTAAAGTTGACATATTAATGAATAAACCAATGGGAAGTCTCGATTAATATCGATTGGACCGACATATCTTATATCCGACGGCGTCAGAAAGAGGATAATGTTTCTGTAGCGTATGTATATATATTTGTATGTATGTATGCATGCATGCTTGCTTGTATGTGTGTGTGTCGTTACGTTCGACTGAATACTGCGACTCATACAATAGAGGACATTCTAAGCAGTCAGGTTTAAAGTTTAATGTTTAACCTTTTGTTATAGATGTATTCGAGCTAAGTTAATTGGAAGTACTAGGTGCCTCTTAATGAGCTTGTTAGGACTTAACGTAAACGGAGAACTTTGTAATGCCGACGCCTTACAAACATACATAAAAAAAAGCGCAAAGACTATTGACAACTTTAAAACATTAGTAAAAGATCACTATTTGAACTGTTAAACATAAACCTACTTAAAATTTTTGTGACTTCTAATTACATTATAGATTTAATTTGTTCGTGTTCAATGGTATTAATTTATCTCTGTCTTAATCAAGAATCATCGGTATGTATATATTATTGTGTATGTATGAGTATATGTATGTAGAATAGGCATGCAATTTATGTATTTGTTATGTTTATTTATGTATTCATATATCTTTTTTTTTTTTTTTTGGATATTTGATTGTGCACTAGCTACAGCTATTTTATGTCATTTCCTATCTTTAAGGCTTGGGTTGTCTGGAAGAGATTACTTTAAAGTAAAGGCCGCCTTTGTGTGCATCTATATTTTATTTTGTATCATACTTTATATATCTATCGTATGTGTTTCTTTTATTTTGTGCATAATAAAGAATGTTTCACTCATTCACTCAGAGATTATGCAGGTGCTTGCTTTCCTTCAGCCTATCCGCTCAATGATCAGGACTCCTACAGCCCTCTGGACACGCTGTAGCATAACCCTTTCCTTCACACTGGTCTTGTGTGATAGAGACGCAAGTAAATTTCGCCATCATCTGTAACGTTGTAACAGCTTCGGTGGGAAATGAAGTGAGCCCGAAACCAGAACACCGCGGTTGAAGTCGTATGTGTCTCCAGTCAAATATTTTGCGATTTTTCCAAGTTCCTTCTTCTGTAAGAAAAAAATTATTAGAGGCCTTTCAAGTACTGTGCCAAGTATATCCAGGTACTATAATTTAGTGTTGTCTAGCGGATCAAACATAGTAGAACTCATTTGTTTTTTTTTATATAGGATAGGGGGGTAAATGCGTTGCCCTCCTACCCTCCAATGGGCCACCGGCTACTCATAAACCGCACGAAACGCGACACTGAAAATGTCTCTTTACGGCGGTATCATGTGAGCGAGAGGTACCTCCCTGGTCGTACCGGCCCAATTCCGTTGCATAGGAGGATGAAGTGTTGAGCACTATGCATGAAACTACTCCCTATGCAGCATGGCACTACCTCTTCAAAAAATCCATAGAATAGTGGGGCAAAATTAAAAGTATAGTTTAGGAATAGACAATGCAATCATTGCAATCAAAAAGTAAGTACGTATTCAAAAGGCCTTAGACATGTGCAGGTTGATCTTAATGCATTTGGTCGTACAAGTCGTCGAGCTTTAGGCGGCTGAGGCAGCGAGCTTAATCTCAACTGCCTTACGTAGAGTAGAATAAGTGAACCAGAAGCTAAAACATATGACACTTTATTATACTAACGTTTTATGTGAAGTAAACATGTCGTAATTGAATTAATGTGACCTTTTAAATATATTTGATTTTTTCTTGTGTAAGAATGAAATTTATGTTCATGACGAGCGGGCACCACAGCAGACTATCTCTTACTCACATGGTTTCGCCTAAAAGTAGGAGCTATGCTGTCGTGTATTTTGCGGTTGTGAGTTGCCGGTGGTTCAGTAAGGAGCAACGCTTCCGCATAATTATAACCGTGCAAATGTCTATGGATGCTGGTTGTCACCAAATGGCTCCGATTTCTCGTTCGTCTCCACATGCTATGCTGATCCTGTTAATTAAGGATATGATCTAAAAAAACACATAATTAATGAAAAGCAAATGAATATATACCAGTAAAAAATAATTGTAAATAAAAATGGAGCTATTAGATATCAATATTTTCGCAAAGCACTGATATCAGTGGCTTTGAACGATGTTTTCTAAATGATTATAATTTGCGACTAAATATATTATATTATAAAATAGTGAGGAAGAAATCGTTATGCGCTTATTAACAATTGTAATACCAAACAAAACAAATTATATTTTTAAATCTTTAAAAAGCAACAATCCACATATAGTTAAAACTTGGAAATAAAATTAAAAAATTTCAAGAATCTAAAAGCAGTTTCAGTTCACTCTTGTACAATCGACAAAAACACGTTTATTATGTTTCTTTTTTTAACATTTTGTTTCTTTTTTTGCTCTTTAAGAATAAAGAAGAGGAGATATAGATAATAATTGTTACATCACCGAGTGAGCCACTGGAGGCGTCTGTGCTGGTGCACACTAGGGACGCGAGTCGCGAGTCGTCGCTGCTGCGACCGCCCGCCGCCAGCGCCGGCCCGCCCTTGCACTTGTTAGGTTTTTACAACGTAATAGTTCCTCTAAGCGGCGTCCACTGAAGCAGAACAAGGCGTTTAATTAAGGATGATCACCTCGCGGGCCTGGCCGGCCTGCTGTGGACCCGAGGCGGGCGGGCGGACGGGCGGGCGGCTCATCGCTGCGCCTTAATTAGTTTCAGACCGCCCTAACGGGTTCACTTTGTTTTTCTCGGATAATTTTTAATTAAACGCTTGATTAAAATGAAAGTTTACGTAAGTAGCGAACGAGGATTCGGCCTGGAGTTTAGGATAATGAATTGATGGTGTTACTTCGCTCGCTCGTTCGCTGGGGACTTAATTAAAAATCGCCGATAGAGTGTCGGGGAGTTCGGAGCGAGTTCACGCAACTTACTCCGTAGGTCTGTTGTTTTACTACCTATGTCAATTTGAAAACGAGATTGCTGCGCGATCGCTACGCGTGAATGTTTTGAGAGCTGTAGGTTTTTTGTACTAAAATTGAACTGTATGCCTATTCTCATTACAACTGAAATGAATCTACCGTCGTTTATGAATCAGGCTCATATCTGAAAAGTAATCGTACTTCAATTGGCTTCTTCGAACACGACGTAACAATTTTACAGTTTTCCACCTGTAGGTAAGTGCGCGCGTATAATTTTAAAGTTCACGTGTCTAAGGCGTGAGGGCTGAAGACTGCCCTATCATGGCTTGAATAGCGTATGGGCCGAGTGATTATTTTCCCGATCGCGCCGGCGCATTTCGTCTTCAATGCGGCACTCTTAACCCTAAAGGAATAGCGTGGCAGTAATGATGTGCCCGCGGTTCGCACATCACAGGGCTCGCGGTGTAGGAGGCACGCGTCATTAGTAAATTCTTGGCTTGTCGACGCCACGCGCCCGGTGCTCTAACGAGTTTCTTGCTAACGACGTGCTAACTTGATACACCGACACCGTCCTGCCTCCCGCGTAGGGTGGCCACGGAGCTCGTCAATTTACAGATTGTCCCGGACATTCCCTACAACTAATTTACTCTTAGTGCACACTGTAGACGAATATCTCAATGTCTCAAGGGCATGCATTTTCTCCATTTCAATTGTTTTTATACATTTATATGTTTTTCTTTTGTTCTTAATTGATAAGGTCCTTCTGTGTTGATTGATGCGCTTAAATAAAGCAGGTTAAAGTACCTATCGCCACCATGGTTCAAGCCTTCTCGTGGCGGTGGGGCCTAGTATTCTGGGGTGAACCCAGGCGAAACGAATTGAACCGCGGGGGATCTTTGCACCCCTCTTAGAAGAAGAGGGGGCTTAAAGGTCAGGAAGAGGAATCGCTCTCGGTACCCCTCTTATAAGAAGAGGGGACCCAAGACCAACAGGACGTGGCGCTTTTGCGCACGGGGTAAGGGGCGAGGATGGGAACCTCACCCCATTGTACTGTCCCAAAGTCGGTGGAGTTGTCGGTGTGTGGCGCCGGGCAACCCCATCGGTGGAAGTGGAGTTCGTCCCCTAGGGGACTGATTAGCCGTCGAGGTACCCTGATGATTGTTGTTCTGGGGCACCTTACCAGGGGCGGCACTGATGGCACTCGCGGTGGTTTTTGTGGGTATTCGGCACTATCATGTGTCTTGAGTCCCACACAACAGTGGACCCAGGGCCGGTGAAGGCGTGTAAGTGCGTTTCCCCGCGTCAACAAAAAAAAGTTAAAGAACCTATAGCGTTAAATGTCGCAATTGAATATTTCTTAAATGATGAAATATAAAAGATAAAGCAATTTATTTTTGGGAATTTAATGTTTGCTTACGAACCAAGTGTCTTCAACAAAATCTTGTTGCACATATGTGATAGTCACGCGAGTGAGAGTTGACATATCCTAACAAAGGTTAAAACCTCGAATTAAAAATAGACATTAAAAAGAAAAGGATAAAAAATCTTCTACGTGTCAAAATAAAATAAAGTTAAGTTTGATGTGATACCTTATAATAGTGAATAAATATCAAATTTGCATTTGTTCACTAAAAGGTCTTAAGTCACAAAACGTGCACGACGTAATTGATACTGTCGAAAAAACTTAATATGAGTTACACGGATACGGTATTATATATATGTATATATATATATTATATTATTCAAATACCATTTGAAAGAGTTTCTCCCAACAATCAAAATATCTCCAAATGACCCTCACGTGTGGTCGCCGTAGTCGTAACATGCATTGTGATTATAACGACATCTGATAACGGCGTGCTTTACGAGCAGTTCAAATGGTGCAACAACGGCACACATCACGCAAAACCATAGCGACACTGAACCGATTATGATACAACTTGCGCAAACCGTATTGACTCTGGACCAATTAAGATACAACTTGGCGTATTTGTTGACTTGTGATTGCACTGCTACAGAGATCATGTTGGTATGCTTAGACTTTTTATTGCAATCGTATTGCCGGGTGATAACTAATGAATATGAAGTGAAGCCCGTAGACATTTTGACGCTCGAAATGACGTCAGTACACGACGCTCGGAGACATCTGCAATTACGATATCTGTCATCGTCGGATTACATACGGAATACCGACATCGACCCCGTTCGTACATTTTCTTGTCGCAGGCAAATCGTTTCAAGGAGACAATGGAGACGGTTGAACGAACCGGCTCCAACTGATTAACAGTACATGTCAGGACGGCCTTCGAGGCAGTTGGCTTTTGAACTAGTAAGGGTTTTAGCAAGGCAACTGAGGAACGTTCATTTCAGGATTCAGGAGGTGGGTCAGGCGCCTCCAGCTCCACACGGATCCGGCATGGGAAACAGAACGCACGGGCGGACCGTGAGCGTTCGACCTTCGACACTAGTCGCATTACACTTCAAGAAATATCTGAGAGTTCGTCTAATATTTAGACACAAACAGCGCGTTAGTTTGAGACTAAATGACAAGTACCTGGAGCGGCCATGTGTTCCTTCCCTTAACAATTAGTGTCACGTGCTGTTTTAATGAGTTCGTTTTTTGTCGACTTATCATATTATGTACGCCAGGTGAAGCAATTGTTTTCAAAGGTTATTTTTATAGTGTAGAGGGGCAAACAAGTAATTGGTGCCTTTTCGCGACTACCGACGCCCATTGAAACCTGGATTATTGTCGTCATGTAGATGTGTTGCCCTCTTTCCTCCTCGCCTCCTATGCGCCAATGTAGGAAAGAATAACAAGGACACACAACCTTCCTGATTTGTACTATTAGTAGAATGAGGGGGCAGACAGTCATATTTTTTATTACTAGCGTCATCCATAAACATCCGTACAACCAAGGCATATCCGACATGAAGCATATACCAATGCAAAACAATCGGCATAAAGGAATAAAAATCATTAAGCGATTAATTACGACAATCTCAAAAGTCACCTGACTAATATTAGATTAAAGAATACGCTAATATGAAAATTGGCGTAATAGATG
>JAFELO010001809.1:49174-69701 GCA_017140195.1 Eumaeus atala
GGGGCGGGGGATCGATCGCGCCGGAGACGAATCGTTCTCGATAGAGACACCGCGCGCGGGACGTCTGACTTGTTGCTTCGGGTCCTATCTGCGAACCCAGAGACGTTCATATTACATAGATCTTACGTAATTCCTTATTGTTGGGGGTCGCATTTAGTAAGTCCGGGCCATGTTGCAGCCGCACGGTGAGGTACCTCTCAATCACTCGATATTGCTCAAGAGTGACAGGAATTTTGTCGTGTTTCGTGTATTTTCCTGTGGCCCAAACCAGACAACACGTCTGCACAACGATTGTGCCTATGTTTATGGACTTAGTTCGTCGTGAAGAGGTCCCGATTGCTCGCTTATCTCCATGTGTTATATGCTTAGAGGCGGTATCGAGTGAGCGAGAGGCACCTCCCCGGTCGAGCCGGTACTTGGTACCACTCATTACGTGTTGATGCGTTTATGTGTACTATATTTTGTACTCTCAATAGAGAGCCGAGACTATCGAGCCAAGAAACTCAGATTACTGCCATGCAGTTGACTTGTAAATAAGTATGAGCAGCAGTTAGATTAGAGAAATGGGAGGAGGCTCCAGGCGGGCACCAGCATCTTCGGCGGTAGCAATGTCGTTAGCGAAATATATCCACGTGTGAGTTGAGATGTTATCTGACTAATAATGCCTACCCAAGTTACTTATTGTATTGGCGTGACTGAAAGTGTCCCATGTCCAGCAGTTGATATATAAAGGTTGATAATAATTATCTAGATATAGTTCGCGGATTATCAGGCTACCTGCTACAACCCCGCGGATACCATCGGCCGCCTATACTGAGGTGCTTCGGATCTGTCAGCTACAAGGCACATGTCAAACGTGAGATCAATGTATTTCGACAATTTTGTATGTATTTTATTTATTTTTTTGCTCGGGAGTCGGACAGAGATGATGGGAGATTAAACAGACGATATTGGTTTAACTTGTTTAGTTCAGATATAAATTCGATGTCCACACTAAATCATCTTAACCCATGACAACTCTATTGTCTCAGTGTTCAGGGATGAAAAACACATAAGGCACCACTTACAACGGCTGATGTAGTCCCCCCCCCCCCTCCCTGTCCACGCGCCTCCGTTAATGATCTTTCCGAGTGCTTACAAGTTACATCCCTTATAACAATCCGAAGTCTTAGCGTATACGGACCGGAGACATTCTCGCGATGAATAAAATAGCACGTCAAGATACAGACTTCATCTTAAATTAATGAGGATTCACGAGAACGTATTCAATTTTACACGTAACGAAGGCAAATAAACTTCGAGTGTACAAGTACAGGCGGGCGCGTAATTTGTGGAGCTTATCATTTCACTAATGAGATCACAGTAGCATTTGCAGAGGACCTTTCATTTTTAGACAAGCAAGAGCAGGCTAATTAGTAGGGGTCATTGTTGCGTTGCAGCCGAAGCCGGAACGAGTGGGAAGGTAGGTAGGCTCCCTCACATGATACCGCATTAAAAGTTATATGTATGCTATCGCGTTTTGTGCGGCTTGTGACTAGCCGAACGTCTACACCCCTAAACGTATACCGCCTCTACGGTACATCGTGGGGACAAATATTAAAAGAGGCATGACATTACTAGGCCGGTTTGATGAAACATCAGGTTTTGTTTTGGGTCTTTAGCAGTACTACGGGACTACTACTACTATAAAACAGACAGACAGTCAAAGATTTCAATAATTTAAAACCACAATTATTTTGTAATTTTACATAACTTTAGTAGCAACTAACCTTTTTTTTTGTTGACGCGAGGAAACGCATTTACGCGCCTTTACTGGCCCTGGGTAAGGTCCAGTGGTGTGTGGGACTCGCGGCACATGATAGTGTCGAATACCCACAAAAACCACCGCGAGTGCCATCAGTGCCGCCCTTGGTGAGGTGCCCCAGAACAACAATCATCAGGGCACCTCGACGGCTAGTCAGCCCCCTAAGAGACCAACTCCACCTCCAGAGATGGGGTTGACACGCACTACAGGACAACCCCACCGACTTTGGGACAGTGCAATGGGGTGAGGTTCCCATCCGCGCCCCTTGCCCCGTGCGCAAAAGCACCACCTCCTGTTGCTCTTTGGTCCCCTCTTCTTATAAGAGGGGTACCGAGAACGATTCCTCCTCCTGATCTTTAGCCCCCTCTTCTTATAAGAGGGGTGCAAAAATCCTCCTCGGTTCAATTAGCTTCGCCTGGGTTCACCCTAGATTACTAAGCCCCACCGCCACGACAAGGCCTGAACCATGGTGGCGTAGTAGCAACTAACCTAACATTAAATTGAATAACATAAGAACTCGACGTTTTACATATGCACGCAACCTTAACAAGACGAATCTAACATTACCACATCCTAGTCAGCCGTTCAGGCCGTAGCGAGAAACATACAAACATACATACATACACTCGGAAGACATTATCCTCCTTTTAACAGTTAGGGAAAAGAATTGGAAACATAACGTCGACTGTACCTCGTGAGTAGCGTGCGAGACATGAGCTTATTTATTAAACGCAAATGTTAATTAATATCGGTATGAAAGGCAACCTAAAAGTTAGTTGCGATTAGAGATCCTAATGAACTCCTGACACACATAGCGAAAAGTGTTTAAATCTCCTTACAAGTTGCCAAGTAATTTGTAAGCTTAAAATTAGGAAAGTTGAAAACTTGCTGAATATGAAAGTGAACCGAATAACAAATTGCTTATGTACAAATTTATGTAGTTTAGTTTTATTTGAAAACATTATTGTACAGTAACTAATTAAGCACCAAGATGTACTTAATTAGTTACTCTATATAAGTTTACGCGATTTTCAAATAATGTGCATTTCATAACACTGTCGCTTTATAACGACCCACTCATGAATATCTCTCCACACTTAAAACGCAGACTTCCAACCTTCACAGAGACTAGATTAAAAGTTCGACTGATTCCCATCTAGTTCTTAAATAAATAATTGTTTCATAACATTTAATTTTTTAATTTTATTATTTATTGACATTTTGAATTAAAGAGTTTATTATTTATTTATAATTCTTTTCTATTTCTATGCTAGATTAATTTCATCTGGCTTAATGCACCGCAATAAAGTGGGAAATTTTATTGCATCGCACAACTAATATTTTATCTTTACCGATCGCGCGAATGCTAAGTCCTCCAGCGATAGGCGATACAAGTGGTCAAATATCTAGGCGGTACTACGAAATACATAGACGCTATAGGCAGGTGTTAAGTTAGAGGCCCCGCCACGTCTAGGTGCTCGCAATATAAATATTTTGGTGTATCGTGCGTCTGCTCCGCGTCCGTCCAATACAAATAGAACCGTACATGTTTGTCTTGGTTCGGTTTAATTAATTTTACCTTCATACGCCGATACCTACTGTTTGTCGGGCGTTCCTTAATTGAAAACGCTCTTACCGAAGTAAATGAAACGAAATCCTATTTGCAGCGAGTGATTGAAGTGAATTTATCTTTTAAGACTTTCAAATTTATCTTTGGCGATGTTTGTTTACAATTATAACGTACACCATTATGAACTTTTAATTGCTTTTTCAGTGTGCCTCTTCACTACATTAGGTCCGCGACTTCCCTTATCTTTTGTGCAGTGCCATTGCAGCTGAATTATGTTGACACGATCTGGGAGGCTATAGTGCTCTATGGGAGAAACCTATGGTCAGCAGTGGACGTCGCCCGACTGATGATGATGATAATGATCTGAGAGGTACCTGCCGAGCTCTCGCTATCACGGTACCGCCTTAAATAGCTACCGATTTGTGATTAGCCCATTGTGGGGGGGGGGGGGCAACACATTTGTATAACAATTATGTGAACTGTCTACGCGCGTAAAAATGTTTTCAATGTTTTCGATATAGTAATCGATATGTATGCTAAATTTTAACCAAATTCTTTCAATAGTCTCTGTGTGAAAGAGTAACAAACACACATACAAACTATTCCTTTTTTCCTTATTTCCTATTTCTACTATTAGTAGTATTATTATCCTAAATATATATACACAGAGATAGATAGTGCACATGTGTTCTGTACATGGTTGCTGTAAAGCTTCTGAAATTTCGGGCTAGTTAAATAATTAAATTAACCGCGATAGAATCCGTAAAATTAGTTGTATTGTAACGCATAGACATAGATAGACCTGATACTTGTACTTTGGTAGACGCCGAGCAAATACACAGTTCGATGGTCTCACCTATGCCATGCTGATGTAGCGTCCAATTTATATTTCAATTGCATTCTTACTGTTTGAATTTTATTGCACTTACCCCCACGTCTACACCTATGCACGCTGTGTCCCGATAAGAGACTGCAAAATATTACCGGGCCTGGCACGCTCTGTACTAGAGTTTACACTAAATACAGTCGAATGATACTAAATTCTTGGAAATGCGTTTCGCTTATTGCTCATTAGTATAAATTTGGATCAGCGCTAGGGTTGTCAGATGTAAAAATCTAAATATGAGAATAATATTTCAATGTGACGCGAGTTCAATGCGATTTTGTGATTTGTATGTTTACTAAAAGTGTTGTTTTAAACTCCTGATGAGAAACTGTTAAATAGTTCAGTGTACACGTAACTATGTAATATTTTATTTGTTTATTCCTTGAGATGACGTTATTAGCTACGAGTTGGTAGGCAATATGGAGGACCCCACCATGGTTCAAGCCTTGTCGTGGCGGTGGGTTTAGTAGCCTGGGGTGAACCCAGGCGAAGCCAATTGAACCAAGTGGGATCTTTGCACCCCTCTTATAAGAAGAGGGGGCTTCAAGATCAGGAGGAGGAATCGTTCTTGGTACCCCTCTTATAAGAAGAGGGGACCTAAGAGCAACAGGAGGTGGCGCTTCTGCGCACGGGGCAAGGGGCGAGGATGGGAACCTCACCCCACTGCACTGTCCCAAAGTCGGTGGGGTTGTCCTGTAGTGCTGGGCAACCCCATCTGTAGAGGTGGCGTTGGTCCCTTAGGGGGCTGACTCGCCGTCGAGGTGCCCAGATGATTGTTGTTCCGGGATACCTCACCAAGGGCGGCACTGATGGCACTCGCGGTGGTTTTTGTGGGTATTCGGCACTATCATGTGCCGCGAGTCCCACACACCACTGGACCCCACCCAGGGCCAGTGAAGGTTGCGTAAATGTGTTTCCCCGCGTCAAAAAAAGGCAATATGGAAGAAACATACAATGAAGGGAGAATTAATACAAGTGCTTAACCCTTTTTGAGGTCGAGATATTTAAGTCAGACTAGACATTCAAAAATCGTATACAGCATTCTTATGTGCTAAGTTTTATATCATAACTTGTCTAGCTGGTGTTTGAATGTAATATTAATACGCTCACAAAATCCTAATAGATCCGAATATACAGATCAAATTATAAAAAATAAAACATACGAAAACAGTTTTAATTTAAAAAATTATAATGCTCTTTCGATAATTCCTGACACTTTTATGGTTGTCTGAATTATAGTTATTTTTTCAATAAAACGTTAATTTTACAAGAGAAATGAAGGCTACTCGCATGTAAACTCACTAACATCTGTCTGGTCTGTAAAAAAGATGTTCAAGAGACAAGGTTGGACCAGTTTCGTAGCACCATTTCCTTTAACTATTCTGCCCATATGTCAGTGATCCCCTTGCTTCTGTAAACATTTATTTACTTGTCATATACCATTAAAGACTATTGACACGGCTCAAATGAGTACGGAATGTTGTTCCTAGCCTTTCAAATCTATGTAACACTAGCTGAAGTTGGGCGAACAACCGTTATCACTTTAGGGAATAAAAAATAGATAGCAGCCGACTCTCGGACCTACTGAATGCATATAAAATTTAATAAAAATCGGTAAAGCGTTTCGTTGGAGTAAGTTGAGCATTGTAACTCGAGAATTTTATATAAAAGATCTATTTGTTAAATTTTGTAAATAGTTATATTAGATTTTAACGTGAAGTTTGCCCTAAATGCGATATGGACATTGAGTATTTTTCCGATAATGTATACGTCTGTTACGATCATTTCAATTTTTAACATCTGATTGATTGCGCACGTAGATATCTAAATAAACTCTATACATTCTCTCACACATCACTAGCATAAAATTTGGAGCAGTTTCTAATGGTCCAGATGGAACAGGAGACAGTCCGCGACGCATCTGTACCGAAGAGGTTGACTTTCGCGCTGACTATATAGTGACTGAATCGTGGCGATATTAATACTAACCTCACTACTAGGTAACACGCGAGTACCTCATTGTAAGTCTAACTTTCACCCGTTTGATGCCCAAGTGTAACTCCAGAGCGCGTCACTGCTTGTTTGAAAACAATTTTTGTCAAATGCTGATATGAATAGCCGTTGATATCGTAGTGCTCATAACTTATCCCTATCGAGCTAGTTCAGTAATGTTGTCCACGAACAGCTTTCGTGCTTCATCAGTGCTGTACATACAATTTGTTTAAATAAAACCCAACTTTTATCGCAATTATTACCGTCGTAACATTTAATGTGTTCGAACACCATTTTACGATACGTTTATACAATTAATGTCTATAATTATTATAGACGTGTAAATAGTCACCCGCTATCTAAATTCTAAATTGTGCAGCTGCAATGTATACAGGATGTTCCGGGGCGAAGTGACCGATGGAAGTAGGCTAAATAGTCAACATCAAATTGCCTTAAATTTAGACATCCGTCGATATTAGTATTTTTTATTACCAGTTATTTAATTTTATCGGAGAAGGTTGACTTGGTGCACTTGTTTCCCATATTTTATTTATTTTGAATTTACATTTCATTCAGTTTTTAAATCATAGCAACTATTGTCCCTAATGCGCATAATCCAAGTATATCTAAACACAAATAACGCCCCGAGACACCTGTATAATGTATAACATTACCCAGTATGAGAGTAACTCCCCCCCAGCGCAACTTACATCAACTACAACCTCCTAGGCACCTCTTGATTCAGTGGTATTAGATGTACGTCACAATATCACTAAGTCTACCAACTAAGCACTTTCATAGTCCATGCGCCAACGAAATATTGCCGCACTATTATCATAGGATTTGCTAAAATAACAAATCATAATAGCGTTTTTCCTTTGCGATAAGAATTGTGACCGGACAACAGGCTGCTGCAGTGTTTTGGACAGTGAATTCATAACAATTCATTTACTCTATTTTTTATAATGTAGAGGGGCAACCAGCAATAGAAGCCTTTTGTCGACTACCGTCGCGACGGCATGGCTATCAGTTTACGGGGGTGTCGTGTGAGCGAGCGGTATCTCCCCGGTCGTGCTGGTCCACTTCGGATGCAATGCAGCATGGCCGTAGCTCTTACTTTTTTTTTATTGTATTTTAATTTGTATGTTGTTATTATATCCCGCTAAAACTATATAAGGGATTGATTTGAAATTTGACACTGACATTACGGTCTGAAATGGTAACATGAGATTACTTATAATTCCGAAAAACTCAATGGGATATTGGACGGGACAAGGGCTCACATTTACACAGGTAAAACCGCGGGTCTCAACTATACAATATGTTATGTTATTATTTTTAAAACACTTCCTTGAACAAAACTCATGCAAAGCGTCGTAATTAATAACTAAGACGTAAATTAAAATATGTGTAATGAAGTGGACGGCCTCTACTCTACTGGTGCGTCTTACTTGCGGTGTCACAACGCGCAACTACATGAAGTATATATCGCTTTGACGTTTCTCGTTTCGTGTATATCAGCATAGTCATTAGTTTCTTTTATGTACTGTTTATAAAGATTTACCGAGCATTAACCGGGCTCGTTTTTACATAAAGCCTACTGAATTAAATAATGATTTTATTTTGTTTTTACAATATTTTGAATGTTGGATAAATATTTGAACAACTACATACGTATAAAAAGATAGTAGGAATATTTTTGTATGTCAATTTTACCAACGGGTTGCTCTACCGTTTAGAAACGCCAATAACATGGTGTTGTTAACGATCTCTTACTGATGCTATGGCAATTTCATCATTTCTCCTCTTCTGGTGGTTAGATTCATATTATATTAGGCTATTTATTTTTACCTATGATAAGCCGTTGAGAGAATAAAAAATAGTATTTTTAACTTTTATTTAACATTTCTGCCCTTCTGATTAAGTCAGGGTACAAACCCTTTAAAGGCAGTATATACTGCCTCTTGAGTATTAAACTTTTCCCCAGCAATTGAAAACATTTTTGAAAAGTAAAGTCCAGTATTCTTGCCATATGCAATTTATAACTAAAAACCAAACATTTCAAGGATGGATATTGAGTAGTACTACATAAACATATCGGCGTAACAAACAATGTTACTGGATCGCGCTTGCTGCAAAGTAATAAGGTTTGTTCCAGAAAATTCGTGGTTCATACATTTAGTTTGTTCCAGAATGTTCGGTTCGAGCGGCGCGTGTGCGGCGTGCGGACAAGCCATACCCGCGAGCGAATTCGTGATGCGGACCAGCGCGCCGCAGCAGCCGCTACATGTGTTCCACATCAAGTGCTTCGCCTGTTCCAAATGCGGCTCGCACCTCATGCAGGGAGATAGGTGAGCGCCAACTGAGCCTGGACTGCCATCTGACTAGGTAATCGTGCGGACCAGTTCACACATGCTGCATATGCAGAGAGCTGCTCATGCAGCATATGCAGAGAGGACAGCGTGCCAGTGATGATCACCATAATGACGTTTAATCACTGCACTGGGCCGCAAACGAGTCAGAGGGTCAGAGGGTATGTCCGGCAACAAAGATATATTTCTGACCCTACATTTCGGATTTTCTATAACTTGAATATCTGCCCTTACCGTTTGATAGAAGCCGCAGGTTGTGAGCCACTCGCTGCATGAAAGCTTAAAACCCATTAAAACACAAAAAGTGGCTCGTTGTGCCATCCTAAAGGGCATAATTTGAAAGGATTATGAAACGTTCATCCGGTATTTTCGTATTCACGGTCCGAAACTAGGTGTTGAGTGTGTAATATTGTTGCAGGTACTACATGCTGGCGGGGTCCCTGGTGTGCGAGCAGGACTGGCAGAAGCTAATGAAGAACGCGAGCGCGGCGACGACCGGCGCGCCCGTGCGCAAAGGGAAAGTGGGGCGTCCGCGTCGCTCGCGAGAATGAGCAGCCCCGCCGCCCGCACACCGCTCCTACAGAGACTTCGAAGAGGTACGTCTGCTCCACTGTCGCCCTACAGGCACCGTGTAAAACTGTGCTCCTGGCGGAATTTCTGCAGCATTTAGGCACTAGCCAAGAATGACAGACGGTGTAGCCATAAGTGCGCAGACATAGCTACACTTCTCCCCCTCGTTCTAATATCCCATGGCACGGTAGTCCAACACGACCAGGGAGTACTACACTACACGAATGTGTTGTGTATACAACACACATACAATCGTATGGAAGATCCCAATAACACTGGTTGGACCCGGCCTCGAACGCGGGTCCCACGATCTATGGCTGAACATGCTTACTGCTAGTCAAAAAGCTGGCACCTAACTACAGTATTCATTACAAGGTCGTACCACCTTGGAAAGCCTTGACTAGACGTGTTTTCCTGTGGGGAATGTCTGCCTGCATGAACCCCGGGAACATAAAAAGCACAGCAAACATAGCAACTGAACAGGTTCCCAGTCCAGGCCGACATTG
Source organism: Eumaeus atala (assembly GCA_017140195.1). NCBI lineage: Eukaryota > Metazoa > Arthropoda > Insecta > Lepidoptera > Lycaenidae > Eumaeus > Eumaeus atala. The sequence goes on from JAFELO010001809.1 coordinate 58,875, forward strand.
GAATCATCCAAAGTCGCAGAATATCTTTTTGCTCTATTTGAAGCAAAGTCGATCGAACTTCGTCGAGTCGAACTCAATTCCACTATGGGATGATCGATTTACATCCCCTAAGAACTACTTACAGTACTCTGTGGCTTTACGGAATTGAATCATATAATTATACAGCAAAACAGACGTTCTCTGTAACATCCATTCGTATTTATCTACAAAGACTAAACAGTATTAATTTTTAAATTTCTCATAAATTTCATTTATTTCAATAAATACTATGTATTATGCTATACTAACTATCGTTGTTAAAAATAGCCCCGTTACGAAAAAAAAACATATCGTGCGTCTATTATTCTTGTGATAATAACAAAAATCCTTCCATTTGTTCGCATATAAGGATAAGCAAATAATGATGTATTTATATAGCAGCGCAATGCAATTAGTGCAATGATCTAACGAGATCTTTAAACGTACTCGCTACACATTAATTATTTTAATTAACGCGTTACAGAGTTGTCTAATTGATATTTTAATTAATGCAAACCAAATTGAAAACAGCATTTGGTGTGATGCCGTGTTTTCCGCGTTTATTACTGTCTAATTGCTGTCACAAATTACATTTTAACCGTATGCTTTAGATTAGCCTTAAATGAAAACCGCATGCACTAATGATGTGCGCTGTTTCGAATTACCAATCGATAAGTCAACTTTAAAATGAGCAAACTTTTGGAATAGAATATTGATACGTTATTTGCGTTCGCTCCTGTTTTGTTTGAGTTTTCGTTTCGCTTCATTTTTTTATGTTTTGTGCTGGAAAGTTTGCAATCATTTAGCTATGGAGTTGAAAGTAGCCTTAGAAATTTGTTAATTGATTCGTTATTCAGTGATTGAACACTAATGGTTAGTATTGATTATGATTATATAAACGTGCACTGAATATAAAGGCGATCACATACACGAATAATTAGAAAAATTACAGTACTTGTTCATTTTTAGATTAATTTTTCAAGGCAAACTGACATTTAACCTTGGCAATCATCTCAATTCTCCTAGCGGTGTACTATCAGAGTCACTCATCTTCTACCGACGTCCGCATCACCGCCGGCTCACCCGAGGCGTGAGAGTTCCGTGAGACCGGTGCAACAGTATAGATACGTTAGTACCGCTCTCATGTGCTGATCAAGTCCACGTATTTTGTGGCAACGCCACTGCCTCCTCAAATATCTTCCGCAGAGCAGTTGACATTGATATATTCGTGTGCGACAGCCGGATGCTGTGCTAACTAGTTGTGAAGAATGATTGCCGCATGATTATTTAACCCTAATTATTAAAACAATAACCATCGATCATTACGGGCCAGTTCGACCTTCGTCAGAACGTATTCGCCGGTCGTGACTGTGCTCTGATTGGCCCTCGTAACAATTAAACTGATCGTTATCTCCCAAGGCGAAGCGAGCTAGGGATTAATTAACACATGCAAACTATGATTTATCTTTTATCTTCTGTTAATTAAAGGTACTTAGCTAGTTGAATTTAAAACTGCAAGAAAAACCCTTTTGATTTTGTGTTGTAAATTGTTCGGTTTTTTTGTTTTCACCTGATTGTAGTTACGGTTTCATTTGCTGTACAAACAGCAGCAAGGGTTAAATATTGTTTATTATATTTGCAATAACAAACCATTAGAAATCGATGTCCATACTTTTTTAATCTATCGACATGTCCTATCATGAGCCCGAGCTGATGATTATTATTCTGCATTACTATCATACAAATTAACAAAGCTTATTTCTTAAATATTTTACTTCCTCATTTGGATACTATAATAATACTTGTAAGGGACTCTTTCACCGGTCTCAATTACACTCCTGAACCGTGACTAGTAGACTAGACTATTAAGAACATAAGTAACAGATGAATTACGAATTTTGTTTCCATGGGTTCCGAATACGGGAAAGTGTCAAATTAAGTATTACCTGTCTTAGTCGACGTTTCGCGCGGCAATATGTTTCTAGATGATTATAACTGAAAAAAGAACACGCTTGCGTTCTTTATTATAGTTGATATTTGAAATGCATATGTATGGAAATTTTTATTACTATTTTTATAAAATTATACTTCAAAATTTATTAGGTATTTTAAAAGACGTGGTTATAATTAATGTATTGATATAATCAATTTCTTATTTTACGACGTTGTCAGTTCGTCAATGTCAAATATCATTAACAATTAAAAATCTATGGAGAAATCGAAAAAGATAATGCAAGCATTTAGGTGATGCTGAGCTAGAGCTTAGATACTGCATAGGTAGTCATCATTGTAGTAGTTATTTGCGTGGCGGGCAATTAATGGCAGATGTAGTTAATTTGGAATTTTATAACGCAGGAAGAAATTGTTATATCTGTATAGATATACCGATATACGAAATGAGTGCGAGCTACCAGAAACCAGTGCGATTTATTCACAAATTGCTTTAAATCATAGCTGGCCGATAATGGTGAAGATGAAACACCTAAAACTAAAACAAACGATTTGGAATTTATTTACATACACTTGAATGCAATTTGCGGAAGTTTCCGCACGAGGCCAGTTTATAGAGTTAATTGTCTTTTAGTGGACGACACCGGCCGACCGCCGCGGGCACCTTTGGCCGCAGCTCCGGCTCCGCCCGCGGCGTCAAACTCACTGTTAACCAATTTTAAACTTTAACTCCTATCAAACTTATTTACACGTTTGACCGCTTAGCGCTTTATGGACGAATTGTAGTTGATTCACTGTTTGTCACTAACTTATCCACGATGGCAAGTTCAAAATATATCTGTTATACTTGCTGTCTATTTTACTTGAATATATTGTTTGCTCAATATTAGTAGAAGAGTAGGAGGAAGTAACTTGGATACACAGTAAAAAGCAGCCAATTTACTAGGACTATTGTTAGCAGAAGCGTGTTCAATAAAACCATGCGTATCGCTTACAACGAAGCAGGGGTCAGTTACTGTACACGACCGTAGTCAAAGGCACAATGTTAATTGGGAAACACCTGTAAATGACAGCCCCTTTATTGCAAGTATTGCGCAAAAATCAAGTCCAGCGGCAGACCGGGGCTCAAAGACTTGACCGTTTCGGCTTTGTAACACGATTACTCGGACTTGTCGAAACTTAATTAAATAACGTTTTTCCAAATTACCCGAGGGGCTCGAGGCTCGACATCAAAGTGCTAGCACTCGCTTTGGGAATCTTTTACAAAGGCTGGCTGCGGGCTAGGCACGGCGTCTGATCCCGCCGCGATAGTGCGCCGGACAGGTGAGCTCCCGCCGCTCCCACTGCTGCCGTCAACACACACTGAGCACTCGTATCGACTCTTGAACTAATAAACGATCTGTGAGCCGCCACTTCTTTACGGTCTTCTTTGACGTTCTTTGTTGTTAATAATTAACAAGATGTGGATTATTCGGAGCGTAGGTACTTCGTCTTCCCTGGTGTACATTGAAATCCTTTCATCTTGTAATACAGATGACGTTACTACTAGTCGCTTGTACATTTTGATGCATACAACAGGCAAAAATTTTAAATAGTAATTTTTATTTATATAAATTGTTTCTAAAAATGTATTATTTATAAATGCGTCCTCTGTTGACGTTTGAATGTTAACCTTAGGAGACCTTTGTGCTACGTTGTTGATAACGTGTAGGGTGCCTCTGTTTTATCCAAAATATCAATAATAGGAAACAATGACTCAGTTTAGTTACAGTTGGATAGAGTTCTCCATTAATTAACGTATAAAAAAATAAAAGTGTAAAAAAATTTCTTAAAAGGCAGATTAAGTCTGCGAATGCACGCGATGAGGCCGCGGCGCGGTAACTGGTACCCCGCACCATGTCAGACTACAACTTGACAAACTTTGAGTTATAGCAGTTTGTTGTTTAGTCTTAATTTAGTGCCCGAGCAAGAGCGGAGGCCGTATGCCTGAGTCACCCCACCCGCCAATGAAACAGCAATTAGTATCGGCCTTAAGAGAACATAAATACGTACTCCAAACACTATTTTTGAGTAAAACTTCTTTACGCACGCATCACTTGGGGAATAAATGCGAGACGAGCGTTACGTAAATGAGGCCAACGGAAGTAAGCAGTTAGTGAAGATGTAATAAGAAAGTTTTATACATTCATTGGTTATATATAGTTTTTATAAATACTTTTCAAAATGGAACTAAAATTATGCTGCATAATAATAATAATATTAAAAAAATCCGACTTCACGCGAAGAAGAGGGTCACTAAAGTGGCAAGATGGTGATGATGAGGGGTAGAAAGGTTTTAGAGACCAGTACTCGTATTAGACCTGAACTCTCAGTTATCATCCGGCCCGGACCGGCTACTGCAAGGAGCTCGTGTTCCCGTCTCGTGAATGGTCGAGGAACACTTCGTCTTCCTTAACGCGATCTCCGCTCTGAAACATTTCTGACCCATCATCGTCATCTGTAACTCCGAGCTTGCGCCCTCTTAATATACTAATGCAGTTGTTCTTCGGGTGCGGTGCTGCAATTGTCAAAGTACCAACTGTCGGCAGTATGGATGTATTTACATGAACAATCTTTAATTACGTAGCGCCCTCGATACCGGGGCGGCGGGGCGCGGGGCGGCGGGGCCGGGCGCAGCTCTTGCCGTTGCGTGTGAACAATCTCCCACCTAATTATTTCCACACTAATTAACCCTTTCTAGAAAACTTCATTTTAAATCATCGAGCAGATCACGGCGCCAATCGATTATCGCGAAGCGGTTGCAACATTATAAATATGAGCGGCAAACGAGCATTTCACATTTTATTTTTTTCCTCTACCTACCGCCGTAAGGTATTTGCCGTGAAAATATGTTGTTGCATTTTATATAAAAAGTTATTCTTTTTATTAGTATAAAAGGTATTTTTCAATGGCGTACGGGCAACATTTTCGTGAAAACATTACCACAACATCGAAATCATCTAATTTCAAATAATCTTAATACTCGATATTGAAAGAAATCAAACAGTTGGTTATTGTTTTTATTAGTTTAAGGGAGGCCAATTAGCATTATTTTGTTGACTGTCGACAGTCCATAAACCCAAGCACGAAACGTGTCAGCGTAACTCCTCGGTCGTGCCGGCCATGGGGTCATGGGGCACACCCTCTTGGTACAAATAGGTACATATTTAAAAAACTTTAAAAATGAAATGTCATAACCGACAGAATTGATTGCAAGGAGTCTTATCATAGCCACATTGCTGCAATTACGAGCAAGGCAACCCGGCTCCGATGAAGTATGTCAAGTAATGACAATTTAATTTATTCTTTTAGCATTAGTTCGTGTCGAGTTTAGTTACCATGGAGGCTACGGAGTACGGAGGTACAGAAGGAGCGCCGTCTGCGCGTTTGCAACATCTTTAACAAGCGGCCCCGTTTTTGATAAATGCCATTCTACTATCTAGGAGCCTTCGAGTGCGATTCATATCGGAATTATTTACTTTCTTACGCGGGACGTTTCATAAGGGGTAAGTTTAGATTACGATCTACGACACTATACTTACACTACGGCATAGCCATTGTTACATTTATTCTGATACTATTATTAGATCAATGAATAATCAACATTTCGTTTAAATGCGAACTCGAATTAAATGTATGACATTTATGTAGCATCTGCGGCGTCGTGCGTTGGCTAAACCGCTACAGAAGTTGGTCCTCCTTTTATTCCTCGATGCTCCACATTAGAGGCGATTAAGGCTTTAGGTTCAGGTGTTAATCACGCTTCGACACCGACGCCAGTTTCGTTGACAACCTAACTAGTTCATGTATCAAACAATCATTCGTTCCGCTGACACTTAAAATTATACTTGTGCGTGCTAACTAACATCGTAATGTGCCCACATTGGATTAGAAGCACTCGATCTATCATTTAGATTGTAATAGATGAGGTTGATACAAAAAGTACTACTTCGGATTCAAGCGTAGGAATCCAGATGCAAAATCAACTTTACTGTATAAAGAGAAGCTTCAAATACACACTTCGCGTTTATGAAATACTTTTCCCGAGACTTCGTCCACGTGGTCTATAAACAATACCAAGTACAAAAGTTAGCATTTCTATAGCTTATGTGTTATTCGGATACATAAGCTACAACATTGCCAAGTTTCATTAAAATCTAAAATAATAATAATAGGCGCCATGCTGCGCTGCAGAGGAATTGGGTCGACACGACCGGACCGGCATCACGTGTGTCGCACACAGGTACCTCACCTGTGTGCGACACACGTGATGCCGACATCATGGAGGATAGGAAGCCATCGCATTTGCATGGAAATTACGCAGATTATCATGGGCACAAATTTCGCACTTATTATATTTCAAGAATAGTTATCCTAACGGTTTTACCCCCCGTTAGATCTATCCCAAGGCATTTACTGTTATTTTTTCTAGATGAAAAGTATTTTTTTTATTGTATGTAAATGATATGCTTAAAAATATTACACTTCTCAAGAATAAAACTATTAAACACGAAAACGAAAGTAACCAAATCGACCATTCCATACATTTGTACAAAAACTTAATCTTTATAAACCTAAGTTTTCGTACACATAAATAGCTAAACTATTTTATAAAGTGCAAACATAACATTACACGTCCTGCAAAACTTAACCCTTATTTTGATCATCATGATTTTAAAGTACATTTATTTAAGTTCGTGTTCATTTCAATACGCCAGAATGTTATGGGTTCAACTTATTAAAATGCCAATTTAGAAGTACATTTCTAGCGAACGGTGCTCCCACGACGTATGTAGGTCACGTAAATTCGTACATCCACTTGGTCCTCCTGTGCGCAGACAACAATGACCCTCATTTCTTCTATGATACTACAATCGGGGCTATTCAAATTCTCTAAATTGAAACGGGCACCGCATTTAATTCGGAATCGACCGGCCGAACGAGGGCAGCGATGCACGGGGCATCCACCGGCACGTCTCCCGCAGCCTGCACCGGATCCGTCTCCGCACGACAAAGGACCGGCCACAATGGCTCCATTAAAATAATGCAAGTAAATGAGGATTTGCGGAGGCGGATTCCGGAATTCCTCGTGTTCCGGTCACAATGCTCGGGCCCGAAGCGACGCTTAAACACTATACGCGAACATGTTTCATTAGCTAAGTGGGAGGCTTTTGGTGGTTGAATCTGTGTAATGCACCTAGCTAGACGCTACGCCGCTTTTACTTAAACGCCGTAATTAAAACGTGCCCCCCGCCCCGCCGTCGCCCCCGCCTCCGCCGCGAGGGCGCAGTTTTAAACTCGGCTCAACTAGTTTCGAGTGGCCAATTTAGTTTTAGTGTTCCGTGTTTGAGATACAAATTTTCTAATTATGTTTTTATTTTATTTTAAATTTAAGTGGGTTATCATCGTTGCCTGCTTAACACGTCCACTGCTACTCATTACTACATTGACATTTAAACAACGATGTATTCAAAATTTGGAATTTGCTCTTGTATTTTAGATCATATCTCCATAAATTAACAACACCAGCGAAGAAGTACATAATAATACACGGTCGAAAGTATAAAAATGAAGAAGTAATAAAAAATTGTCGTGTAAACGGATCACGGCTGTCGGTCGGCGTGTCAATTAACCGGCTAAGTAAGGAATTACATCACGTGCCAGAAGGCATTATCGGACGCTAATAACTCCATTGATTGCTCACGGGCAGAATTGATAAGCAGTAACGATCTTAATCGTGGCGTATCGATGGCCCGTTCTCGAGTTAATTTAATTGAAACAGAGTTGAGTAATTAATTAGCGCCGAATGAGAGGTCTTGGGTGGAGCGGGCGCGCGCCCCTGATGCGTCTGTTCGCGGAGCTCGTACGTACAGAGCGAGCCAACGTCGCCCGGCGTCTTATTGATCATTATTCACACTATACTTCTTAAACAACATTGTAATCATTATTTTATTTTACTTCTTCATTGGAAATCCAACAGCTGCTAAATTTTATTCTAGTGTACATAAATCACGAGTGCAATAAGGAAATTTCCTCTAATGGCAGGATATTACAACTTAACAATCACAGAAGAAACGAAGGGAAAAACGAGATCAGCCATGAAGTGCTAAGTGTTCACTTTTTTAATTGCAAATTATACTAGTGTAAATCTAATTCAAAGAAAATTGTCACGTCGTTCCACTAATTGGCTATATAACAACCGGGATAAGGCGTGCTGTTGACGGGACAGGATTGATTCTAATGATGGATTAAGCTGGTGTTAAGGTTCAATGTTATATTATCCCTACATTAGTACTAATGTTGGCACAGTAGTCTGCGACCATTGAAGGATCCTATCATACGTTGGCTGAATCTGCTGGGAGATGGAATGATTTAAAAAACAGCATATAGAGGATTATTTTAAATGAGTTCTTAATTTAAATCAAAATCTAATAAAGTAAAAAAAAAAACCATACGAAATTCGAAAAAGGAACAAAGGGCCAAATTCATTTGATGTATTGTTACATTTAATAACTCTCGACAAAGAGGATACGCGGCATCCATTATGGAGATGTATGAGGCTGATTGATTCAGCTAAGAGCACCGCGACGTGTAGGTTAATAACATTTAATCCCGCTAAAACGTTAGACGATCCGTCATAATGAATATTTATCTGACAGTCGGCGCATACTTTTATGACGGATACATATTTTAGTAGCCGGCGTAATTCCGCTGATTACTTTCTTTAATTTTTCTGAAAACGTTATATGCAGATAGGTAAGTGTATTAAAGCTCGGCAAAGCAAACACGAATGGAACCTTAATACGTTCTCATTTAGAAAATTAATTGTAAATATATTTTATCGTGTGATTTATCAACAGTCAAGATGCTTTATATATGACTGCTGTCATTTCTGTTTTTATTTACAATGCTTTACGCGTTGCAGGTGTTACTTTGATTTTGTAATGACATATTGGCTTTTCACCTATTTGAAGCAGATGAAATTCTGAATCTATACATAGTATAAAGCATAGTCCTTGAACTGTCTGCATGTGATCAATTTCAAGCAGATGAAATTCTGAATGTATAAATAGTATAAAATGTAGTCATCGAACTGTCTGCATGTGATCGATTTCAAGCAGATGAAATTCTGAATGTATAAATAGTATAAAATGTAGTCATCGAACTGTCTGCATGTGATCGATTTGACCGAAATCTACTGAACGGGTTTTCATGCGGAGCCACCCAAGGAAGGTTTTAGTGTAGAATTTGTTTTGGTATCAGTCCGGTCTTCGCGGGCGTAGCCAGGGCGTTTTTATAATAACAATATTATAAGTCTACTATATTTTTGGTGACACAAATATTCTTTCTGTCGGTTTACAGGAAGACTCCATTAACTTGTAAGTGATGTCTAAGCATTGGGAAAAGTTAGATCATTTATAAAAAAATATCATCATCATCATTCATTTATCATCATCAGCCCTCATCGGTCCACTGCTGGACGCAGGTCACTTTCAATGAACGCCAAGACGACCGATCTCCTGCTACTCGCATTCATCCCGGACCGGCTACAGCACGGAGATCGTCTTCCCACCTGGTGAACGCACGACCAACGCTTCGTTTTCCTAAACGCGGCCTCCACTCCAGAACCTTAGTGGAACATCTGCCATCTGGTTTTCCGAGTGTGTGACTAGCCCCATTGCCACTTCAGCGAGCTTTTTCGTCGCGTGTTATCGGATACTTTAGTTCCCTGCCTTATGACTTCGTTGCGATTTCTTTCGTACAGAGAAACACAAAAGCATAGCCTGTTTAAATAGCCCGTTGAGCTACCGCAACCTTGCGGGCCAGACCTAAATTAGGAGACCATGTTTCGGCTCCGAAGGTTATCACGTAGGTGATGAAAAATATAGTGAAATTTAAATTTGTAATTTGTATTACCGTTATCATTGTCATGCTCTTGCCTCTTTTCAAGAGGCTCTTAAGAGTATTGATTAATATAAATTATAACCTTCCATAAAGTGTAAAGAAGCTCACTGACTAAAAAGGATTAATACTTCCAGGAGTGACCACAGGAGGCTTTACCAGCTTGATGACGTTGATCTCACAACCACAAACTTTGATCACCACTTAGCCTCCGCACTAGGATACAAGACAAAAAAATTACTTTAAAGTATCATAAAGGATAAAATTACCGAACAAAACAATCCTGTCTCTCATTATTTAAACTAGACCCACTTCTGAACGGTAATACTACAGATGTACGTAGTATCTACACAACGAAAATTAAATTCCGGCCAAGCGCGAGTCCCACGACTCCGCACAGTAAGGATGCCCTGATGATTTCAGTATTACCAATTTTCGATTTATTTTCTTCTTGTTAAATTTTATGATTATATATGATTGATGAAAAGAACTGAAAAGTGGTCCTGTACGGCCTTTGTGTGTGATACGGAAAAAAAGCGCATAATGCTTTCTGCATTATGTGTAGGTAAAACGTCTGTTTAGGTATTAGGTATGGTGGGTGTGGTATAGTGTTTTAGGATTTACGGGAGATAGACAACGTTCGTAATAAATTAATTATATTATTAAGACGTGCACTTTTTTATTTACATCGGCTCTGCACTTTGAATTTATGCAACAAAAATTTTTACACAAATACACACACAATGTTTTCCCGATTGACTGTACTTGTATTTTTTTACAATATTGTTGATTGCAATAAGCAGATGTCGCTCTGTATTTAATGTGCTCTCGTCCATTAGTCATATGAAACATGTGCCAATACAAATGATATGGAGGTTTATGAATGACAGACGGCCGCGGGGGTGCGTGCGGGGGCGG
>JAFELO010001809.1:69722-82326 GCA_017140195.1 Eumaeus atala
GACTAATGGATTACATTCGCGCGAGTGAATTAGGATATTGTCGTGCGATCTGTTCCGGTGCACTCCTTTATGATCTTCCCTTTCATACGCTCTGGTCGCGTTCAATCACTTATTAAATATTTACGAATAATGCGCAGCTCTTTTGTACTTTTAATGTCGTCGTGATTTTACGTGAACAGACCAACATTTCTGTGGTCTCCACATATAAATCACAAATCATACGAACCAAGAAAAGAACAAAATAAGCTGGTGGCTATAATTACTAAATTTGAAGAAGAATGAAAATTAAAATAAATAACTGAGTACGTACCTGTCTAACGCCTTTTGTTTTGTTCACTGGCCCTGGGTGGGGTCCAGTGGTGTGTGGGGCTCGCGGCACATTATATAGTGCCGAATACCCACAAAAACCACCGCGAGTGGGGTACAAAGAGTGGCACCTCCTCATGCTTTTTAGTCCCCTCTTCTTATAGGAGGGGTACTAAGAGCCGCCACCTCCTCGGTTCAATTGGCTGCGCCCGCGGTGTCTCGGATCACCCCATGCTACTGAGCCCCACCGCCACAAGGCTCGAACCATGGTGGGGACCTGTCTAACACCTGTATGTTATGCAAGATCGTAATGGATGGAAATCATTTATGATGGTAGTACCGGTCCTGAGATGTGTGGAATTAGACAAACGAAAACCTATTATATTAAATCGTTGTGGCTGGTACCGCCCGGCCGAGGCGCCCCGGTGCAATAAGTATAAGCGAACGCGTATATAACAGATAGAAGACATTGGAAAATGCTGATGGAAGTATACTTACTACTTCATTATCATCATTATCAGCCCTTATCAGTCCACTGCTGGACATAGGCCTCTCTCAATGAACGCAAACACTGCCGATCTCTTGCTACTCGCATCCATCCCGGACCGGCTACTGCACGGAGATCGTGGGGGCGGCCAAAGGATACCCTCACCCTCAATCCAAGCCCAGGGTGACGTAAGAGTCGTCAAAGGGCACTCGTCATTTAAGAGTGAAGAGGCTTCAGCGAGTCGTTTGGTGTCCCGTCTGTTTCATAGTGATAGTGAAATAGTCGGGAGCACCGGACGTGGCTCGCGCCGAGTGATGGCGGTACTACCAATCGGATCGGCGTCAGGCAGCAGCGGCGCCGGCTCGAAACCCAATCTACGATTTATCGCCAATCCGCCTGCTCAGCGTGGAAATTATGAGCATTAACCTTGGAATGGACGACTTACTACTTAGGTTTAGACTTCTAATTTGAATATTTTTTTGCATTCGTAATAATTTATTTTGTGGCAATGTAAATACATGTTACGTTGAAAGTCGACGAAACCGAAGCAACACGTATTCACTTTTAGTGCATATAATTCGGGCTACACGCATGCTCGAGCACGCTTCTAGTGACAACGTAGTCACGGTACAGGATCGCTGTCCTAGAGTTCATAAACAAGATCTGTGAGCTGCTTAGCACTCGATGGTGGTTAGGTCTGATGATGATGATAACATTGCCACAAATAATACTACTGACTCTGTAGCTATATTAAGCCATGAAAATGAAATGGGGACTTGGAACCTAACGCACAATGTTACGGCAACACTTTAGACCTGTTTGTCTACCTTTACCTTTGTCTCACCTTCTTACCATTTTTTTTCTCTTACCTTTTTACCATAAAATTCTAGTATTGAAGTAAACCAGAATACTATAAATTCGATAAAGGATTGTTTGTGTACGGCTGTAAGCGTCTAAATCAAGGTTGAATTTTAATTCCCCGCCGATATAATAGAATAGCTGAACACAAATGTCAAAAACAAGGAGTTGTGATCAAAAAGATATTTATATGTTGATTTTGTAACTAATTAGTTTATAGTTATCAATATTTGCAATTCCTTTCCTTAATTTATTATAATTAATTTAATTACGAGGCTAAAACTAGTAGCGATAGTCGCCTCATTGGAACCGAAATATCGTAGGTAAAATACCTGTTTAGAACTTTGTATGCCACATGTCACATTCTGTAAGCTAGTAGCCATCACGGCATGTGACCTTGTGGATATTTTGACGTACACAACAGTTTCAGTGGCAATTTTTTCCATTCTTTGCAATATTTCAGCTGCTATATACGATCGATTACATATGCACCTAATGGCAGTATATGCCTCTATTTAGTATTAAAATTAATATATTAGTATTTTCTTTACAGTATAGGACGATCGGAACCTTTGACTACTATCGATGCCCATTGACATCCCCTTTATTGTCCTCCTTCTTTCCAGTGTGCCTCAATTCGCTTGCAGTGCAGCATGGCACTACCTTTTACAAAAAAGTATTAATAAGCACACAAAATGTCAAAACCTAAATGGAATTTTTCAAAGATGTATTTGAAGGCTACGCAGCTATGAAGCATTCACAAATATGCTTCCACTTTTTTGCTCCTATTCCTAATTAAACAATTTTGCACTCCAACTGCAGGAAGGTGCACAGCTCGCTCTAAATTGGGAATCTTAGATTTCGATGTCCACATTGATTTAAAGTAACTTACTCGAGACATGTTCCAGTTGTTTATGAAGGCATTTTGGGTGTATACGCAAACTCACGCATCAGTACCCGCCACGTGCAAGCGGCGCCCGCAACTCGCACGCCATGCGTACGTCTACAGTTAGCCTGTAACAACACGTATACAATTGCCGCACGATACAACCGATATTTATTTAAACGTCCCATTTCCATTTTTGAGGGCGCGAATGTAAACCTTTAACCATAAATCCGTTTACGGTGTAACACAATAAACCGTAAAACCGGCCGTAAGGATACGGTCAGTTAAATAAATATAATAATTTAAATTTCGTAATTAAATTATGTCTGGACGATTAGTTTTTATTGCGCAAGGGGCGAGCGGGCGTTTGTGTAACTAATGCCGACCGATGCCCAAACAATCCCATCCCACAGGTTATGCAGGTGCGCTGCATTCCTTTGCCAAAGCCCTCCGTGTTGTCAAGCTATAGCCGTAATTTTGCGCTGTAGTTATGGGGGCGTCAGTTACTTGCCCGGGCGTGCCGGTCCGATTTTGTTGGAATTCAATTTTTTATTCTTCAATTTACATTTACGACCGGTTTCGACTTTTCATCATCAGGTAGATTACCTGATGCCAGGTAAGTTACCTGATGATCCCACCATGACTCAAGCCTTGCCATGGCGGTGAGGCTTAGTAGTCTGGGCTAAACCCAGGCGAAGCTAATTGAACCGAGGGGGGATCTTTGCACCCCTCTTATAAGAGGAGGGGGCTAAAGATCGGGAGAAGGAAGCGCTCTCGGTACCCCTCTTATAAGAAGAGGAGACCAAAGAGCTACAGGATTAGGCGCTTTTTTGCACGAGCAAGGGGCGATGATGGGAACCACACCCCATTACACTGTCGCAAATTTGAGGGAGTTGTCCTGTAGTGCGGGGCAACCCCATCTGTGGAGGTGGAGTTGGTCCCTTAGGGGGCTGACTAGCCGTCGAGGTGTCCTGATGTTTCGTTGTTCCGGGGCACCTCACCAGGGGCGGCACTGATGGCACTCGAGGTGGTTGTTGTGGGTATTCGGCACCATCACGTGCCGCGAGTCCCACACACCACTGGACCCCACCCGGCGCCAGTGAAGGCGCGTAAATGCGCTTCCCCACGTCAACAAAAAAAAATGCCTACCTGATGATGATATGTGGAAACCGGTCGCAAATGTCAATTGAAAAATAAATAATTGTGGAAAAGGTGTATAAAGTTTATGTATTTATTCAAGTGTTAACATGAATTACCATCAAGACGTGACAATACATTCAATCAACTATACCGACAATTTTTTTGAATATTATAATGGGACAAATGAGCAGTCGGATCCTTTTGATAACAACAGACGCCCGTAAACAAGCGCATAATAGTTATGCAAATGTGTCGTCCTCGTTTTCTTCTCCTTCCCAATGGGCCACCGGCTACTCGTAAACCATACGAAACGCGACAGCGAAACGTCACTACGCTGTTATCCGGTGAGTGAGAGGAGAGAGGAGGACTACTATAAACGTCACTACGCTGTTATCAGGTGAGTGAGAGGAGAGAGGAGGACTACTATAAACGTCACTACGCTGTTATCAGGTGAGTGAGAGGAGAGAGGAGGCCTACTATAAGCGGCTACTACTACCTCTCGCTGTGAACGATTCGAACCTACAGCACAACAACCGACCGAGAGCAAAACCAACAAACAAGTCTAACGATTAAGCTATCAAATCAATTTTCGTTTGAAGTTCTTATTGAATTCTGTAATCAAATTTTTTTAATTCCTTTTGGGCCTACCTTCAATTTTCCCAGGTAAGTTGAACTCGGAAACGTCTGTGATATACTGACGGATATGACTTACTTTTTTTGCCATTTACATGTGGAATCAAAAAATAAGTCTAATAAATGTATGCCCAGATAGTTAATGGTTTTCTTACTATACCTTACTTGCCCCCCCCCGCCTAATGGGCCACCGACTACTCACAAACCGCACGAAACGACACAGAAGATGTATCTCTACGGCGGTATTATGTGAGCGAGAGGTACCTCCCCGGTCGTGCCGGCCCCATTCCGTTGCATAGGAGGATGTAGTGTCATGCACTATGCATGGCACTCCTATATACCTCTTCTTGTGAAATGTATACTACTTATTAGACTGATGAACGCACCAGGGTCAGAGTGGAGATCACAAGACTCGTCTTGTCAACCGACACCCGAGTAGCTCCTGAGCGGGGCCACTTACTCTGAGAAGCAACCTTCCAACATCCCAGTAAGAAATGTTACATTCACAGTTTTAGTGTTACATTATGCTGTAATGAAGTAGGAGTAACTGTCATTAGATACTTTATATTTTTTGTTAAAATTTTGTAACGTTTACTTGAACTAAGAATTTGAAAAGAAAAATAACGTATCGATTCATTTAGATATAAACATGAAAAAAAGGAATTATCCAAAAAAGAAAATCTTTGCGTGTCAGCTCCTTGAGTTTGCTCCGTAAGAACATGGTTCGGAAGTGAGACGTGAGTAAAGTGATGGAAACGCGGCAAAGCATTACGCTGGTGATTATTCGTCCGCTGTCTTACACGATGTCAGAGTAAACTCCATAAAGGACCTCTACTATATCACTACCTCATCACACCACATCTGCTATACCTATCCGCCATGTGGAACTGAACAGAAGCAGACGAAGAGTCTACTGAAACACTCGTATGAAACTTTCCACATACCGACTTAATTGTCAAAAAAGATTCACGTAAGTTTGGCAAACAAAAGTTATAAAATAAATCGTAATTTATGTAAGGAAAGATACCACACGACGTCGAAGCGGAGTTGCCAGTGCCAAACTCTAGTCTCGCTACAAGGATTTCAACTTATCAATTACAGCGTTCGCTACTTACCGCGCGGAAAGGGCAAATTGATTTAATGTAACCAGAGTGCTTTGACGAATATTATTAACGTCTTTTTGCGCCCCCTCCAAGGTAACACGCTTTGTTCTTTCCCGTGGTTTTGTGATACACAAGTTCCCACTTATCTTACGGCAAAAAGGGTTTGCGTATAAATCTTCACATTAAAATGATTTAGATCTGAAAAAGATTTAGTGGGCCTTGGGGCGGCGAGATCCCCGTTGTTCATCACATCGTAGTTGAAGGCATCCGCCAGTACAGCGGTCAGGGATGATGTTGCTTCAACAAATGTTAAAAATTATTACTCAAACGTAACGGGCAGAGGTAGTGATAAAGTTGACAGCTACGATGTCGTGTTTCAAGCGTCTTCACAGTATAGCATGACAATTAACTTGGCTCCAACAGGACGTTCTCTCTTTCCTAACATTATAAAGAAATATTCGATCGTTTGTTTGTATTGACTAGGCTCCGAAACTACAGGACCGGTTTGAAAAAATATTTTACCATTACAATTCTACATTATCAATGATGAATTATATAACATTTTCTAAAATGTTCTGATCATTATTAAACTTCGATAATGCAGAAATTGTTGACAGCTAGCTGTCCCGGCAGATGTACTGTTATGAACTTAATCTGTTGTCATGGTAACGTGTAATGTAGGTGTGCGGCTGACTTAAGCTAATCTAAAAATCTAAAAATCTGCAATTAGTTACGAGGCCGCTAGGTAGAAATATTTCGTGAAATATCCGTGCGAAGCCGGGACGGACTAGTGTTATAATACAGGGGAGCATCAGCTGCGCCTTATCTATTACAAGAAAGATAAAATCTGTTTATTCACACTTTGAATACATTAATTTTATGACAGATAAATTAGTTTCACAGCGAGTTTTATTAAATTAAAACTAATCAACGATTACTCACCGTGTAGTAGTATAAATAGTTACGAGGTAATAAATCCATTAGTTTATAGTGTGGTGGATACGGCATTTTAAGAGGATACTACGAAATATCACAAAATGGAAGACAAACAGAACGAGTGGAATAAATGAACTCTTTCAACTGTTACATTTGATATTGATGTCTTAAGTTTACGCGAATGTTACTCATTACAATAAAACTACTTTTACGGATTCTACCCGATTCTATATACGGGTCCACCCGTGTCCATGGTTGCTGTAAAGCTTCTGAAACGTTGGGCTAGTTAAATAATTAAAAAAACCGCGATAGAATCCGTAAAAGTCAATAAAACTATTATTGAAATGTTACATTTAATTTAATAAATATTTATAAGAAGTTACACTGGCCTTATATGTTAAGGATTGGTGTCATAGGTGCATATAAATATATAACATAGCTTTGGCTTATCCATTATTAGGTTTCACAGGGTCTGGTTAGAAGTAATCAATATGCGTTAAGTGTCAACTAGCTAGCTGACACTTTAACAGTAACTTGTAAAATACTATTGGGTAACTTCGTTATAAATACACACAATATACTTAGATGAAATAGCTCAAAGAGTTGACACAGAAAAAATATACGAGGATAATTATTATGATTATTATACACATACATTAATTAATTTAAAAAATATACGAGGATAATTATTATTATACACATACATTAATTAGTATAAAAAATATACGAGGATAATTATTATGATTATTATACACATACATTAATTAATATAAAAAATATACGAGGATAATTATTATTATTATTATACACATACATTAATTAAAGTACGTCCACTATTACTTTAAATATTTATGACTTGAAAATGTTGTCATTTAGAAGAAGCAAAGCAACAGTTCACTTAATCTCAAATTCTCAGAATTCAATTTGGACAGATAAGGATATGCATTAACGCCGATATATTTTTAAAACTAGTTTATAATTAAAACAAAAGAGCCTCGATACATTACCGTCGAATAGAGCTGGCGCGACCGAGGATATATCTGTCGCAGGCAACACCACCGCAAAATTAATGCGATGCTGTCGCGTTTCGTTCATGAATTCCCTTTAGAGGTTTGCCTTTTAGAGGGGAAGAAAAAGAAGTGCAGCACGTCTACGTAACCTCTGTGCCTGTAGTCACCAGATGGCACCGACTGCTAGTTTGTCCCCCAATACTATAAAAAAGTCATACTAAATCAGTACAAGTATAAATTTACGCAAAACCTTCAGATATTATTACATTATTTATAAAAATAACTTTAGTAATTGATGCGAAAGCAACAACATGAGAACATCGTTTTTATATTTCAAATATTAATTAATAAGTGGTAATGCACGAAACAAGAATTAATTAAAGTTAAGTGTGAGGAACTTTGACGAAAAAACTGGACTTGCGACGCGGTGTGACTTTCAAGAAAGAGAGGGCTAATATTAACTAACTTAATTGCTCCATATCGAGTCCTTGACTTCAAATCTGATAGAAATTTGTTACGACTCGTGGTTCCACCGACTACTCGGTCTACATGTGTCCCCTGTCTATTTTAGCCACAAAGGGCTAACGTTTTCTGTTGAACGAAAATAAGCAAGTTTACATGCGCAGAGCTACACACCGGCATAACCTTTTATAACGTCCACAACTACTTATATTAGTACAAATAACGTCTAATGACGAATCTAAGAGATAGTGACAATTGCTTTTTATGATGGACATACGCATGATTGTTACACAGATCCTATCGTCCCCCCCCCCCTTCAATGGGCCACCGGCTACTCACAAATTGTTCAAAACGCGATAGCTGCGCTTTCACTTTACGCTGGTATCAAGTGAGCTAGAGGTAATTCCCCGGTCGTGCCGGCCCATTTCCGTTACATAGGAGGATGTAGTGTCGTACACGCCACTAACTCATCATGGCAGTATGGCACTACCTCCATCCTAAAGCCTGAACAGTAGTCTTTCAACAACCGAAGATCCACTCAATTTCCCCCGAGCCTGTAAGATTCTAGTATTTTCAAATTAAAGCCCGTCTATCGATAGCTCTCTTCATACCAGTTTTAGGTGGATGTAGAATGCCATAAAACTATGCTTATTATTTTATATTTAAGATAGATCTATTCGAATGTGTATGCATTCTTCTGCTGTTTTTTAGAAAATCACTAAACATGTAATGCTAGCTATGTAAACAGTTCATAGAGTTCGCTATTAAGAAAAATAAATATACTTTAGATTTAGTGGTTGTCATTAAAATGAAAAAGACGGGTATCACAGCCTTGTTTAACTAACGTGAAATCGAAGATGCAGATAAAAGACGTCGGCATTTGCGTATCACACGTTAAACACCGCAGCGTACGTATTATTCGCGTACAACACGTTATTAAGACTTAATTAATTATGGAAAGAAAAATGTCTGACATACCTGAGGATCACACGCCTGTTTTGTTAATTCTTCATTGTACTCTCAGGGTCTCTGACTGCGCGCGGGTGTTGCTATCAGCAATGTGCATGGTTAAACTGGGCTAATTTTACCCCGTGGCGAGATTCTTACTATAAACATTTATTAAATTTTATTTATTGATTGTATTTATTTTTTATTTTAGCCAGGTATATTAATGATTATATTATCTACTTAAAAATACAGTTTTTGTTTTAAGCTCTACTATCAATAGTATCTGTGTTTGTTCTTGCGATTGCCATATGTCTGTATTCAATAGTATTTTCTCTCTTTAAATACTGGGCTGAGTTAGCAAAAGCAATAAAAAAAGCCTTTCACTATTATCAATGTTATTTATCAAATTATGTAAAAATAATAATTTATTACTGAAGTTTTTCGACTATAATTTATAATAAAAAATATGAATACAATCGATATATGAAATATTATTGACACAATTCCCTCAAATCGGGCAGCATGCGGTCCCGCCGACTGGCAACCCCAGTGCGAGCCAATATAATCGTTCGCGGAGCGCTAATAAATACGTCGAGCACAAGAGCTCTCATTAGAGCGCCATAACTCCTCATTAGTGGGCATACTAATTAATGCGACGTTTACGACGAGCTCCGCTCGTAACTCATCCGCCAGCCCAGCGCCCACTACCCTCGCCCTGCAGATCGCTCCAACTGCATCCGAAACTTTCAAGAAATTCTTGTAACCGTGGATTTAATTAACACAATTATGATGTTTTTGTATTATAATTTGCTCTGGATGTTTCTCCTATTAATTAAAATTAATGAAAGTGTGTTTTAATTTAATTAAAAATGTTAAGAAGTTTTTGTCTGTTGTGCTAATTGAAAGATACGTTTCATACTCGTTACGTTCTAATAACACAATTATTGTTTTACATCTTTTGTTTTATGTAACGCGTTGTTAGTGTGTTTTATATTATTGTTTACAATAACATTATACTCGTGTAATACCCACAGGTGTGCTGTTACACACCAATACAACTCGAGTGTCAAGGGAAGCCGAATCTAGAAGAAGAGGAAGAGTTAAGAGCTTCAAAATAAAATAACACAATTGCTTAACAAGTGCTCCCAGGGCCAAGGTGCAAGGTCTACCCACGGGGCCGTTCGTTGGACTAACAGTAGGCCATAGGGTCAATCAATTGTAAGGGCCTACTCCAAAGCATTATGTGACCAAATGTTTTATAAAAGCTGAAAACAGACTACGTCATAAGCTGAAAGGTTGACAGGAACGAGTTCTTAAACCGTAGATGGTTTTTCTTGCTAGGATTTAGTAGAATTTGGACACAGCCTGTAGTTTATGTTTTATATTTCCTGTCTTTTGTCGTTTGTAACTTGTTTAATTATTTTTGGCACCTTATAAAATTTGATTGCCTATGTAAAATTTTACGTTTTATAGAAATCTAATGATCATTAGATATATCTAATTATCATTACAGAAGTCTCCCTCGTTTGTTAAAATCGGTCCACTACTTTTTGCATTACGATTGAGCAGCATGACTATCATACAGACATACATTCGTTGGAGTTAAACATACACACGTCTTCCTTTGCTGCGCCGTAGTCTGGCAGTGAATACATTGGCGCAGTGTTAGCTAAATAAAATGTGAAAAGTGTCACTGGCTCACGGATCAGCGGCGAGCCTCGTAATTAAACCGGAGGGTGGAAGTTCCACGTGGTGATCGTAATCGCGGGCATAATTTTAAATCGAATTAACACTTCCACTTAAAACCGAGGTCATTAATGCTATTACAGCGAAACAATATGGAGTCGTGACCGCGCCGCTGATATCTAATAATAAATAAATAGGTGCGCGCCTATCTCACCGCTGCATCTCCGTGTTAATATTCCAACGTTGGACTTTTATAATTAACAATAAATTCCGTCCGTTTTTTGTTGCCTCGCTGACGTTTACAACGTCGATACTCGCCGATGTGTCGATATCGATAATAACGTCCCACCCTAGTGGCCAATTGCCATTTTATGAGTACGCACTCGTAAATAATTAGCCGGCTCGTCCCTCGGGTGTTCGATGGGTGCTTGAAAATTTCTTGATTTCCTTCAGAAACGCCAAAAAATACTATACCCTCCTCTCCGTTATCTCGTTATCCTAATGAAGTCTACGCTAATGACGAGTAGGTAAATAATAGGGCGGCTAATGGGGGCTTTATCATTCTCGAGTGCGCTCCAGGTAAGGGCCAATTAGAGGCCGACATCGACATCGGCCCATATTGTTCGGCGCACTGCTCACTGCTCGGCTCGATTACGATTATTTCCGAACGACTCTCCGCGCTGATAAATTGGACAAACTATAACGAATTGTCGTCGCTCGCGATATCTATTCATTCCTCATTGTACATCATTTTATATTTGGCGGTGGACTTCAAAGCCTCCCCATTTTTTATGTTACCCTCATGTCACTTCGGTCACTTAACCGATGTTAACGAATCTTAAAAAACTGAAGTTAACCCTTGAAAGTATCCAGACTGATTTTATTTATACGTAAACAAATTGACCATCGACTGCATATGACGGTGAGACGATCACCCTTGTGTTTCTATTGTAGTATAAGGGAGCAAACGACCAGACTGGTCGTTTGCTCCCTTATACTAGAACCCTTATACTATAAAAAACAATAAATGCATAAGTATGTGTGAGATTGTATTCTTAAAAAGCTAACTCTTTGCTAAGAAAGAAGCCGCAGAAAAATGAAATGTGTTCAAGTCCATAATCTTTCTCAATGTTAGATAAAAGGAGGTCAAAGTTTCGTATCGTCGATAGAAAAGTTTTGTTATCAAATTTATGTTCAAAATAAAACAACAAAAATCTACGGCACTTTTTTGAAACGGACAGAATAAGTCCTTTATTTACAAATATTAGAAAAAAATATATTTTTAATTCGGCGTACACAGAAATGGCAGTGTAAAGGAGACACCAGAAAAATTTAATAAAGCGCAAAAAACTCGTATCTCCGAAGAAAATTAAAACCGTTATCAAAGTCGGTTTCCTAATATATTCGCGCGCTACAAATTTATTTACAAACAGACACGTATTTCAGAGAGTTTTATTATGAAGCGGGTCACAGATTACGAAACGGGAATAGTACTTACATATTTTATATTGCAAAGTGTAGCAGCAGGCTCCGGCGTCTTCAATCCCTTGGTTGTAGTGAAACTTCTCGCCGCTGTTTTTTATTGCGCGGAATTTAAATGCATTTTTGATGTTACGAGATGACACGCAGCGGACGTCCCCCGCCCCTCCCCCTACCGTCTCTTATAATTTTCCAACTTGAAACTTCACTACAATATTAAGCCCTGATTGCTTGACAAAACTTAGGACATTTGGGCATATTCTTCGGACTCCCAGTAGAGGTTGCGTACGCTTCGCCTTCAACTTGACGATTTTAATCAATCTCAACTACTTTTAGGATGGCGCAACTTGCGTTGTACCGTTTTGTAATTTGTTAAGACTTTTTTATCTTTGTTGACACACTTGGTGTAATTTTGCTAATATTTTTTAATTTAACAGATCTTTGTTTTTTTTTTGTAAAAAAAAACACATACACGTAAAAAATAAAAAAATTATACCTCTATTGGTCCTGTAAATCTTTTAAAATCGTGAAGCAAGGGATGGTCAGCCGTTTTCGCGTTCATTATCAGCAGTAGAGGAAAGTCTGATTATGATGTGTTGTTGGAAAACCAGCAAACTCGTTATCGCACTTGCGATTGCTATTAGTATATTCCCACGTATCGAGCAGGAGG